>ML883352.1:0-13066 GCA_009831015.1 Picea engelmannii | reverse complement strand
CCCCTTTGTCATCAATGGAAAAGGTATCTTGTCATCCGGGGTTGCTCCCCCTAACTGAAATTTCCTTAGGGATACCCCCCCTGACTGAACTCTTCCTTAAACTGATCTCCTGACCTAAATTGTCCTCTTTATGGTGCTTCCTCATGTAAATATAAGACGTATAAGATAAACATTCAAAATCATTCATTTTGGAGTAGAAATTACTTCAAGTCTCTGGCGAAGATACTCAAAGGCTTCCCATGGAAGCGGTTTTGTAAAGATGTCTGCCACTTGTTCTTTTATGCCTACATATTCAACTCTGATGTTCTTCTCTACAACCTGTTCCCATAGAAAGTGATACTTGATTAGAATGTGCTTCATCTTGGAGTGCATCACCGGGTTCTTTGAGATATTGATGGCGCTTGTATTATCACAATATATTGGAATGGGCTCATCATACTCAACCTCTATATCTATCAGAGTTTGTTTCATCCATACAACCTATGTACAACATGTTGTTGCTGCAATATACTCTGCCTCGGCTATATATAAGGATATTGATGATTGTTTCTTGCTTAGCCATGATATTAAACACTCACCCAAGTAGAACGTTGCTCCATTGGTGCTTTGTCGGTCATCAATGTAGCCTTCCCAATATGCATCTATGTAGGAAATAAGTGATAAATCCTTTCCTTTTGGATACCATAATCCAAACTCTTTTGCTCCTTTGATATATCTGAAAATCCTATTCACTGCTACGACATGTGTTTCCTTTGGTGTTGCTTGAAATCATGCCAGTTGTCCAATTGTCTGCATTACATCTGGTCTGGATGTTGCTGCATATAGTAATATGCCAATCATTGACCTGTATTTCCTTTGGTTTGTAGACTTTGAATCATCATCTTTGCTCAAGTTGCAACTGGTTTTCATAGGAGTGGTAACTAGTTTGCAATCTTCCATTCCGAACCTCTTTAGCATTTCTCTGATATACTTAGTTTGAGAAATAAAAATTCCTTGGTTTCTTTGATGTATATGAAGACCCAAAAATAAGGATATTTCTCCAAGTGATGACATTTCAAATTCATTCTACATATCATTTTCAAATTTTTGTCTTAACCTGTCATCATTGCTTCCAAAAATAATATCATCAACATAAAATTCAATTAATAAAATATTGTCTTGAGTTACCTTGATGTAGAGGTTGTTGTTTGCACTTCCTTTTCTGAACCCCACCTGTTGTAGATATTTATCCAGTCTAGAGTACCATGCTCTAGGAGCCTATTTTAGACCATACGAGGTCCTCTTCAATTTACACACATAATCTGTGTTCTCTGACAACTGAAATTCTTCTGGTTGTTCAATGTAGACTTCTTCTTCAAGTTCCCCATTCAGAAAAATTGATTTTACATCCATCTAATATAATTTAATATTCTTGGAGAAAGCATAAGATAAAATCAATTGGATTGCTTCCATTCTGGCAACTGGGGAAAATGTCTCTTCAAAGTCGATTCCTTCAACCTGTGTGTATCATTTACATACCAATCTAGATTTGTTCCTTGTAACCTTTCCATATTCATTCAATTTATTTTTGAATACCCACTTTGTGCCAATCACATTCTTATTCTTTGGTCTTGGAACCAATTCCCAAGTGTCATTCTTCATCCATGGCCTTATTCCAAAATTCATCGTTGCTGGCCTCTTCAAAATTGTTTGGTTCAATTGTAGATGAGAGTGTTCGATGTGTTTGTTCTGATGAACAGATTCTTCTTTTAGTCTCAACCCCTACATATTTGTTTTTGATAATCTGATCTGAAGGATGATTCTTCTGTACTCATTTGCTAGGTGTCCTTGGAGGCACTTGTTGAAATTTCTCTTCTAGTTCTATCTGATCCTCTTCATCTTCCTCTTCTACTTCTTCTTCATCTTCTGCTTCTTCTTCGTAAAGATATTCCATTGATGCATTTTCTTCTTCCTTTAATTCTCGTCCACCTATTTCATCAATTGTTACATTGATGTTTTCCACAACTTTGTTCAACCTCAGATTGTAACACTTGTATTCTTTCCTTGTACTTGAGTAACCAACAAGTACTCATTTGTCCACACGAGAGTCAAACTTTCTCATTCTGCCATATTCTCTTTTGATGTAGCATTTGCTTCCAAATACTCTGAAGTGCTTCACATTTGTTGGTCTTCCTTTCCATAGATCGTAGAGAGTTTTGTCAGTGTTGTTTCTAATCATTACTTTGTTTTGAATGTGAACCGTTGTATGCATTTCATGTGTCCAAAATATATTTGTCGATTTGGAATCCATTAACATTGTTTGAGCCATTTCTTATATTGTCATGTTCTTTCTTTCAACAACTCCATTCTGTTGAGGTGTCCTAACAACAAAGAATTGCCTTTTTATTCCATGCATGTTGCAGTAGTCCATAAATTCCTTTGAAGTGAAATCTCCTCCATTATCAGACCTCAAACATTTGATTTTTGAATCCATTTCATTTTCAACCAGACCTTGAAGTTTTCAAAAGCTTCTAACTTATTCCTGAGAAAGAAAACTGCATTCATTCTTGTATAATCATCAACTAATAAGATAAAATATTTCTCACATTTTAAACCCTTTGTTGTAGTTGGTCGAACTAGATCAGTATGCACAATTTCTAGTAGTCTTGTCATTGAATATTTCTTTGATTTAAACCTGGTCTTTGTTTGCTTTCCTTGTTGACAATGCTTTTATAAAGTGTTGGTTGGTTTCGTAATCTGGGGCATTTCTCCAACTGCTTCCTTTTTTTGACTTTGACAAGGTTATCAAAGTGTATGTGACCCATTCTTTTGTGCCATAGCCAACTTTCATCTTCCTTTCCTCGACAACACTTTTCATTTCCAATTTCACTTAATACATATATGTTGCTTGAAGTTTTTGCAGTTGTTGCAATCAATTTTCCCGAACCTTCTTTTCTTATCTCGCACTTTTGTGAATCGAAAATAACTTTATGACCTTGGTCACACATTTGACTCACACTTAGAATATTATGTTTCATATCTTCTACTAGTAGAACATTTTCTTGCTTGGTATTCTTCTTTCCAATTCTGACTGTGCCTTTTCCAATGATTTTAGCTTAATCATCATTTCCGAAGGAGACTGATCCATCTCTTTCCTTTATTAATGTAATAAACTTGTCTTTATCACCTGTCATGTGATTTTAACAACCATTGTCAACATACCAACCACGTTTCTTCTTCTTAGCGTGAGTGTGCATTCTTCATTACTATATTGATTCTGCTTTCTTATCCATGTTCTATTCTGAAGTTCCTGTCTTTGACTGTTGTTTTTCTATTGTGGTTCTCTAGGAGGAACTATCATTTTGCAATCTTTGGCCAAGTGTCCAAAGTTGTTACACTTGTAGCATTCCACATCAGTGCTCAATGATTCAAACTTGTTGTAACTTCTTTTATGTGTTTCATTGGGCCTTCTTAGATAACCCTTTTGGGTATGACTTTCAAAGTTGTTTATGTTCCTGCTATTAGCTCTGCAATTCATAGTTTTATGTCCAAAATTATTACATGCATAACATAAACCAAAAAAGACAGTTTGATACCTGGGAGTTGAGTATCTTATGAAAGGAGTTGTTCTTCTGAATCCTTCTTCTTCTTGAGGCCTATCTATCGGTCTTTGATTTTGAAATCTGAATCTTTTTTGTGGAGGAGTGTCCCTGTAATATTCTTTGTATGTCTTCATATCCCCTTTGATTGTTTCTGCATAGATTTTTGGATATGTTTATTGTTTTGTTGTTTTGGAGCTTGATCCCTTTTCTGTTTGATTGTATCCAAGTCCAGACTTGTCATGATGTGGCTTTTGACTGCTAATAATGTTATCCAAAACTTTTGAGTTGTTCTGCATATTTTTCTCTTGAATATCCTTTCTTAATGTGACAATCTCTGCTTCCAAATTTCCAATGATCTTGTCTCTTTCTTCTAGTTGTTCTTTGAGTACTTCTTCAATTCTTTTATCTTCTTCTATTTGAACCTTCAAATTTTTTATCATTTGTTCTAGTTCCTAAGTGTTTTTTTTCTTATCTAGTTCTACTTGTAGATTCTTGTTTCTCTTCTTTTCTCTTCTTATAACTTCTATGGCACACAACAATTATCCTCGGTAGTCAACTTCTGCCTCTTCATATTCTTCTCCGGTGTATTCTTTATCATATTCTTCTACTACCATGAATATAACTCTTTATGTATCACTATCACTAACTTCATCTTCATCTGATGAGGAGATGTCTTCTTTGGTGCATAATATTTTCTTGAAAGCTTTCTTTGTGGTTCTTTTGCCTTTATATGTTTGTTTTCTATTTGAGTAATCTTCATCATTCATCTTATTTTTCTTATGAGGACATTTGTTAACAAAATTACCAATACCATCACAATTAAAACAAATCAATGGAGACTTACCTTTATATCTGATGTTGGTTCCTTTGTTCAATCTTTTGGCAAATTGGGCATTTCTTCATCATCTTCCAAGATGTCACTGTTGCTTCTATGTTCTTTTTCCTTTTGATTTCCCTTTTGCTTTGACCTTTTGGATGCTTTGAAAGTTTCTTCTTTTATATCTGGATTTTTCTGTTTAGTTCTCATTTCATATGCTGTGAAGATTCCATGCAGTTCGTCCATGCTTATTGAGTCTAGATCTGCTCTTTCTTCTAGTGTTGACATCTTAGGATCAAATCTCATAGGAAGAGATCTTAGTACCTTTTGAACAATTAAAGATTCCTTAATTTCTCCTCCCAATCCTATGATTGCATTTAATGTTTCATCGACTCGTAAGAAGTAAGTTGCAATATTCTCGTCTTCCTTCATCTTTAATTGTTCAAACTGACCTCTATAAGTTTAAAGCTTTGTTGTTTTGACTTTTGAATCTCCTTCATAAATATTTTGAAGCTTGTCCCAAATATCCTTAGCAGATTTACAATGTATAACTTTGGTGTATATTGATTCACAAAGACCATTCAGAAGTGCATTTGTGGATTTGGAATTATTTTTCCCAAGTTTTATTACTCTTTCATTTGTCAGTGGAACTGTTGGTTCTTTGTATCCATCTACAACAGATTGTCAAATTTCAAATCCCTGTGCATGGATATATGTTTTCATTCTTCTGTTCCAAAATGCATACTTTTTTCCATAAAATTGTGGTATTCTACTTTTATACATGTTGTTTCTCTCCATGATCTACCTTTCAATGGTTAAACTGATTTCTGAAGGAACTTGCTTTGACACCAATTGTTGGATTACCAAGAGGGGGGGTGAATCATCAACAGAGAAATTCAATCCTTTTCAACCACAAAATGCAAGTGTTATATCAATGTAGAATTATCATCCAATAGTTGCAGAGTAAATAAACAATGAACAAATGAGAAATCATACACATACACCTACACCAATGTTTTATGTGTAAACCCAAAGTGGGAGAAAACCACAAAATGATTTTTCTTATATGTATTTAAGAGTTACATTCATTGGAAGCACCAACTTCCTTTGTTTTCCAGCTACAACTGGAAGGAGGCTCCAACCCCCTAGTTTCTCATGCTACAACCTGAGTGAAGCTCCAACTCCCCAATTCTCTAGATACAACCAGAAGGAGGCTGCAACCCCCTATGTTCTCCGTCTACAACCGGAAGGTGGATACAACCACATAGCCTTGCCTCGTCCAACCGCCCTGAAATATAAATGCCAAATGTAGATAACATATCACTGTCATTGAATCAATCATTTCCATTGTCAACCTGTCACTGTCAACCTATACCAGTAACCTATAACAACCTGTACCAATCAACATGCACCAAAGAACCTGTACCAATAACCTGAACCAACATGTACCATGCATCAACATGCACCTCATGTATGTGCCAACTCATCAACTACTTGTCTCAACCATGTACCCAACATCTACCTCAACCTCAAACAAGATGTACCATATCTCTCATAAATAGACCCCAACCATGTTGTTGCCACGATTTTTCTGCCACACTTTTTCTGCTGTGATTTTTCTGCTGCACTTTTTCTGTCGCGATTTTTCTGCCGCACTTTTTCTGCTGCACTTTTTCTGCCACACTTTTTTTGTCGCGATTTGTTTGTCTCACTTTTTCTGCCACACTTTTCTCTATCAATAATACATGCCCAAATAACCTTTCACAAAATATATATCCAATGATATTCAAGTGTGATTTGAATGAGAGACCCTTGCCTCTTATTTATACTTTTATGTAGCTTCCTCAAGGGGTTACCTTCTAACCATCTTAACCCACTTTCCTTATTTTAGGCTTAACCCACTTATAACCACTTGTCCACTTAACTTAACCACTTTTCATAATTAGTAATATATCCATTAACTTTATTATTTAAATAATTCATTTTGCATCCTCTTTTACTTATAGTACACTCATCACTTCACTCTATTATTTAAATAATTTCTTCTTTGCAAACACTTTTACTACTTTGACCTTTTGGGGCTTCTATAAGATGACTCATGAGGATTCTCCAACTTCACATGGCCATAACTCTCTAACCGTGAGGAGTTATGTGACGTTCCACATACCACCGGAAATGACATGACATGTATTATCCATCTAGAATAATTTTACCTGCAAATATATAAAAACTCATACCATTATCAATCAAACAAACTTGGGTCCATTACCCAAACCTTTGTGCTATCGAAATTCGCTACTGGACTTTATTCAAGGGTTGACTTCAATGACAACCAACCCAATTAATCAACACATATTCCAATAAAAATAGTAGAATGTGCACGGGGTTGAGTAGGGTAAGAGTATCTAAGTTCAAGTTGTAAGCACTATATTATACAATACACTTTAAACATTATCACCATAATTGATTTCCATTAACACCATGAAGTAAATTAAAAATTAATGAGTTATGCATGCCATAAGTATGGATAAATACCCTAGTGTGGCTTTATGATTGATATATAAAAGTTGATCAAATAATGTCTAAGTAAATATCAACAGAGGGGTATGTTTATAGTATTTTATTGAAGATAATTCTAAAAATCCATACATAAATTTTGTAAATGGGTGGTTGAGAATTCAATGATAGGAAATCAAGCCCTTCATGTAAGAAGGACATGAGAGGTTTAAAATAATGAGAAAGGGACACTTATGAGTTTTATTGAGGAGTGAGTTAATAAGTAGACAAACTTAATCTTTCTTATGAGTCCATTCTCTCTTATGAGTCCATTATTTTCACTCAAATCAGTTTTTCCATGACTCACTCATTTTCTTGAGGAGTGAGTTAATAAGTGAAGAAACTTAATCTTTCTTATGACTCCATTGTTTCTCGTCAATTAGTTTTTTCCATGACTCACTCATTTTCTTGAAATTGAGATGATCTAAGATCCTTTTAAAATGGGATGAAATCTCCAAAGGTAAAGTTTTACAATCAAAGTTGTTGATTTTTCAATAAGCTTGGTTAAGCATGAAGTTCATTCCATTTTAGTATTTAACTTAACCATAGACAATAATGTTGCAGCAACCAAGATCACAAGAATAAACACCATGCACAAGAACACAAGAAGTATCCTGGGAAACCCTTCTCAACAAGGGAAGAAAACCCAGCCAAATCCTTTGTTATATTCTTCAAGAGAAATACCTTCACCACCAAGAAAAACCTAGCACACAAGAGGGTGCTTCAAACCCTAAAATTATAACGCCCAAGAGAGGTGTACACATTTTCCCAAAGAAGTGTACTTACTGGAATTTCTAAACTCACATGAAGGATATGATTCCACAATGGGGAATTTTCCTTTACTTATATTAGACGTGTCCTATCAACTGAAGTGTCTATTGGATCAATAGGGCCGACCTCTCTAAGTCACAATATAATAATTATTAGTATTAGTATTATCCAGATTAATTATCTTTTACATTGATTATTAATCACATTAAGGTAGGTCCAACCTGTACCCTTTATATAACAATTAGGGTTACAAGAAGGTCTGACTCTTGAACAATATATAACAAAGGATCTGATACACCCACTAGTGATCATCCACTAGGGGCACATCCATAGGGATGTCATATCTTAGGTTCACTACATTACACAGAAGAACCAGATCTTCTCACGTTCACCTGCGCTCATCCACAGGAACGTCCACTCTACAAATCTTCTTTCCCACTGCCTCACACAGGAGAATCATCTGGAGTCTTCTCGTAACCTCTGCTGCTCAGAGGAGGCTAATACATCATCCTCATTTCTGTTCACATGACGATGCACCCAATACTTCGGGATTTCACACGTTCACCTTGTGCTCAACCATAAACATGTCTAACTCAACAGATCACCTTTCCCACTGGATAATCATCTGGAGTTCTTCTCAACTCTCTGAATGGAGGAGGTCATCTCTACGTTCCTAGTTCTGTCTCAGGCAAGAACCATGTACCCTTCTTAGGGGATTTCTCTTAGATTTGTAAGCTGAGAGAAAGATTCACATAGCTGCAATGATCCACATCTCACAGGTTTGTAAGCTAGAGAATGTCTCACATTGCTGCAATCATCAACAAAAGTTTCCATCAATCAAATGGAATTATAACTTTTAGCAAAATTCCTATCAAATTTGAGAAATAATTATAATTGGAAAAAAATTAAATTTAGTTACTTATTAACTTTTTTTAATTTTATAAATTATTATAAAACAAATCCTTCACATAAAAAAAATATTGATTTAGAGAGATTTAAACTAACTAAAAAACTAATAAATTTTATGAATAATTAAAAAATATGAAGACAGATTAAAACTACCTCATAGGGAGGTTTGACATAAATGAGAAAGGGATATTATGAGTTTTATAAATGAAAGAAAAACATGGAAGTGGATTAAATACTTTATGCACTTTATTTTGAATAGATATTTTGGATACTTTGCTATTTAAAGAAAACAAGGGAAATAGTTGCAAAGCAACTAGTCCCTGCCTTCAATAGTAAGGTTGTAGTGCTTATTTAACGTTAGAATGTTTAATTTTAATTATTTTATAATTTTTAAACTTTTAATGTTTAATTGGACATTGTTATTTAAAAATGTTATTTTAATTAGTAAAATTTCAACTAAAAAATAAAAAAATTATAACATTTGAACAACATAACTATATATAATGAAATTGAAGTCCCAGTTATGAACATCGGAGCATGCTCTCCATAGGCCATCCATCTATGATACAAATGGCTGGCGGCAATTCCAAAATTCTACAACAATCTAGTTGTTGAATTTTGATATCAATGATAATTTAGTGAAGTTATAATGTAGTGAGATGCTAAGAGTTGCTCATTTATATCTATTCCATATGTTTTTCAAGGAAATTCTGGTGTTGAGTCAACCATCGTAAAATTTCAGTATTGAGTTGGCCATCGTAAGATCTCTGTTCTCAAGGTTAGACATTTTATGCAAACTAAAATTTATGAACGTCGCATATTTTATGCAAAATTAAGTTAAATTGTGAGAAAAAAATCTAAGAGTTGCCAGCATAGTCCATTCTTTTTGCATCAACAAATTAAAAGAAATGGATAATGTTATTCAAAGTAACGGGACAAACAAGGATTTTGAAGAGTGCTATATAATGTTTTTGACTACCAGTCCGATTTAATTTATTTCCATACATTTCACATATCTATGAAAAAAGTTGGTATAATGACAAAAAGTCGGTAATGTTGGGATAATGGCATGAGTCATGAGTTATTTATTTAAAAATTAATTATGTATATACGAAGATCACCTCAACTATTGAGGAAATAAGAGAGAGTGGAGCCCAGGGTTAATGGGATTTACACTTCCAAAAAAAACTTTCATATATCAATGTTACTCTCCCAAAAAACATTTCAAAGATCAATGTAGTTATAAAAAAATTCATTATAGAGATCGTTTAGAAAAACCTAGATACTTCTAAACTGACCTACACCCATATATTATATGCATCTCACGGTTGCAAAACTTCACCTGGCCTATGCCCGAAGATGCTCCTGTGATGAGAACTGTCTTTCCCCAATTGGGCATTGGGCGGCTGATGAAAGACATTAGGAAGAGTTTGGAGAAAAAGATTGCAAAAGACAGCATGAGCAATGGGGGGACTGATAGCGCCACATCCCAACCCCACCTCCATCATGTTTTCACGAGCGAGCACATACCCATTGTGATTGTAATTATCTTTTTTGTTTTTTATGTTCTCTGGAAATGTAACTGTAATGGTGGTATAATAGGGAATGGAATAGTTAAAGGAGAGAAGTAGCATGGTTTCTATGTGTTTCTATGTGTCACGCATCATGCATTCTCTCAGGAATCGAGTTGCCATTGTACTAGAAGTATACCACAATTGGGATGTTTGAGAATCCTCGAGAATCCTCGTAGAAATGCAAATAGAGAATGACTGCAAATAATAATGAATGACAATGCTATATAAAAAATTCCATTCGTTGGTCTGTCAATTTATTGGGAAATCTAGGTCTGGATAGAATACTTCAAAAATTACATACGCAATTATTATCATCTCATTTCATAGAGAGGATAGTATCCTATCTAAAATAGGGTCGGTTTCCCCACAATTGAAAACCACTTTGGACGGCAGTAAGTATACAAAATGTATACTTTGGGGCACAAACTTGAAAGATCAAGATATAATTTTTCTTTCATTGAATATGCGCATTTGTAAAGCATCCGATAACAAAAATTGTAGGAAGCATAGAATTAGTAGTGAATGGTTCCATGGGCTATGCGACAGGGCCAATGCAACAACAAAATAAACATCATATTTAACCACAAGCATGTCAAAAACAACGATTGGTTCTATGGTCCGCTTCATGAAGATGATGCAATGTCAACCAATAAGTGAATTTATTCAAGAGACAATGCCATTGAAACTACATATTCAACTACTGGAATAACGAATGGTTTCGTGGGCTATTCCATAGCATTGCTGCAACAATAAAATAGGATTTGAAACCTGTTACGTCTTACCTTTATTGTTCTTATTGTTCTTGGTAGGAAAATAATGAAGCAATAAAATAAAGTTCCAATGAAATGGACAGATATATTGTAGCGACTTACTTACCAGAGGGCTACACTAACCCAAGTTTGCAAATAGACTGTCTGGTTCCATTTCAAAGACTTTTCCTTATAGCCTTTCATCTTCGACAATAATTTTGTAACAATAGTCGAAGTTCGCTGCAATAACTCGTGACAATCATCAAGGGCTCATATCTGCATCATGTTAAATCTAGACCAACAATCAACGAGGCCTCATCTCTACATCACGTTAAATCCAGACCAAACCAAATGGTTGATTGAAGCCAAATATCTTCTATCTACACTCAATTTGTCTTTCGTGGCATTCACATACAAAGATCTTCTGTCTACACTCAAGCTATATTCAGTGGCATTCACATACATTAATAACATGTATGTATTAGTGGTCATACATTAATGCATGTATGTATCAGTGTACAACGGGTTTGACAGTGCAATTTTCCTAAATCTGACTTGAGTTGAAGTAAAGAAGGCTATATAAATGCTCAAAGGATACCGCATATACAATGTCTGAACATGATCTGAGCGAGACACACTATTGAATGGAAATAGTGGTAGCATCCTCCACAGATTTTGAACATGGCTTGCATTGTAGTAGGGAATTCTCCCTCGGTATTTGACTCTCGTAGTCCCCCTTTATTGCCGAAAAGTTCCCTTCGTCTCTGTTCAAGAGGAAACGACCACAGAGGTTGGATGTTCCACTCCAATCGTCGGGCCTGAATGCACCATGCGTGGCCATGGATAAGCCGATGGAGGTCAATGTGGAGGGTTTGCATTATGCAGTTTCGTGCAAAAAGGGTAGGCGAGAATTCATGGAGGATACCCACAAGGCCATTTTCAATGTTCTTGGTCATTCCAAACATGCCTTCTTTGGCGTCTTTGATGGTCATAGCGGTAGGAAAGTGATGAAGAGAAATGGCACACTCTTTGGCTTTCAAGGCGGGTCAGTGAGGACACGCATCGACATTGATTAGTGCAGTGACTGCTTGATTGTTGTGCTGCCAAGAACCTGCATGTTCGCATGTTAGTGCGTGTCAATTTTTCAATTTTTTTTATTTTCAAATTATTTTATAAATTTGGAAAATACTAAAAATATACTAAACATGCCATAGGAAATTATGTCTTATCACAATGCATTAGCCAATCAAAAATTAAAACTCAGAAATTCAAAAATTCCAAAAAAAAAATTATTTAAAAAAAAATTAAATTTAAAAATATTGCAAAAATAAGTTAAGTAATTGGTTGCGAAATATTTTAAGGAATTCCAAAATACACCAAATAATAAATCAAAATGCATGGGTTAATAGGCATTCAACCCAAGCTAAAGTTATAGTTCCCACTTTGGACAGAGGCAGGACTAATAAGAATACCACAACATTTATTTTAGAAAATAAAAATATCACAACACTTATTTTAGATTGTTTGCTAAAAACATGAGACTCATATTCATATATATAGAAAATTAAGTTATGAATTTCATTTATTCACGGAAATATTAATTTCTCTAGTTACAAGTATTTTCAAGGTAAATTTGGAGTTTGAATATCTATTCAATATAATTTAAACTTGCTCCAAATTTAAATCTATTTGGTTATGTACAAGGTGGAAAAATAAAAAATAAAAAGTTTGAACTGTCTTTTCATGGTTATCAGAAATGCTCAAAATTTTACAAAACATAAATAAGTAAAGTGTCTATGATCTTCTCTGATCCACAAACACATTTTCATTTATCTACGAGGTGGAAAAAATAAAAATAAAAACAATTGTGATCTATTACAACCATGAATCATGAAGATATTCTTGGAAGAATCTTGGGATTTTTCTGCAATTTGACTTTATATGCCTTTATGATTAATCCAATGTCAATTTGGCTTTATATGCTTTAATCCAATGCCAATCCAGCTTTGGAGAATTGTCAGCTTCTGATAATGTAAATATGATCAAAATAAAAAGATATATAGTTTTAAAAAATTATAAAATATTATATAAATAAAAAAATATACACTA
>WSFP011490346.1:0-14931 GCA_009831015.1 Picea engelmannii | reverse complement strand
GATGTAAATACCATATAGGATATTATTCGACTTCGATGAGAGATTTATTTTGGTGGCAGTAGGACGGTTTGAGGAGTAGGGATGATACAGATGACATTGAAAAAAGGTGGTTATATGAATATTGGAAAGTGCTATACTTATCAAAACCTATTAATTATTTCATTAAACATAATGATTTATAATTAAACATTCTGAGTAGTAGTTAGATTTGATCAACTACAATCAATTACAATTTCTTTTGTTGACGACCTGCAGGATTGGCGTATGCTTGAGATGCCACGATCCAGGAGATTTGAACCGGTGAATTTCAGTTACAAAGCCTCACCGATTACTCTAGACCTTGGAGATTAAAGTCCGGTATAGTTAATTATATTAAACCAAAGTTAATAATGCAGATAAATATGATAAGAAGTGTCTTACATTAGATACATTTGTTACGATGTTGTGTATTGGGAGAATACAAAACATTTCCCTTTGTACTATTTCCAATTTCACAATTGTCCTACAAACATATATGCAAAAGTCATCATTCAAATGGTTTCTGAGTCCACTTCACGAGCAGTGAATAGTTAAATGGTGTGCGTGGATAAAAAAGGAACCTTCACGGTAAGAAAAGTTCAGAATCTATCAGCTTGCATGGCAAGATGATAGTATGGATGATACTAGTAAGTCGTTCAAGTGGATGGTATAGATTAAAAAGAAGATAGCCTACAGCAACTCTCAAAATGAGAGTGATAATTACGGCTTGAAAACCTTGTTCAATTGGGTCCATATTGCAGATTGATTAGAAAAAATAACTAGATAGAGATGCTATAAATGGTCAATTGGACGTACATTGGATGTTTCACAAAATTCATACACAATTTACTTACTTCGAGAAATCTAAATTAGCATTATGAGGCATTGTGAAAACCTTCACACTATGATAATAAATAAACATTTTAAACACTAATATACTTGCTAAAATAGTTGCAATGACAATATAACTAAAAAAAAATGGGTGGATTCTTGTTGTACGGTCTTTTTTATTATTTTGGAGAAAAGATCGGTGAGCAAGACACTAATCATAACAGAAGGCAAAGAACAATGAATCAACTATCAGATCAAAACACGTATGAATATATCATTGTAGATCTATAGTAGAAAAAAGGTAGATTTGTCTTAGATCTACTAAAATCCAAGAAATTTTTAAATAGATCCAACAAATAGCATGTTAGATCTATTGATAACTACCATCCATAATGAAGATAAAAAACACCTGATCATTACTGGTTCATAAAAATCAGATTCAAACAAATATTTGGATCAAAATAAACTTAGATTTGGATTTTGATATCAACAATCTCAATATGTTTTTTAATCTAATTGGGAAGGTCAGTAGGTATTAAGGATTAAAACTCGGCTTTGATACGATATGTTTGAACCATAAATCTCACAAACCTAATTAAAGAGATAAACCACTTGCATTTCAATAATTTACTGATAAAATTAGAGATACATAGATGACGTTTACATAATTTATAAGGAGCGAGTAACATACCTGAAATTGAAGGAATCCACATACCTTTGACACTCTAATTTTAACACTCTAATTTTAGATCCCACATGCCACACAACATAATGTGGGGGACTTTTCTCCTCCCAACTAACCCCTCGGTCATCAAGACAAAGAGCCCTCAATCTAGTAATATGCCAACTTTTTTTTAGCCTTCTCCTCAAATTTGTTAACCGCAAAGGATCTGATCCTTAGGATTCATTATTGAATTCAACTTTATTATATTTTAGAGTTTCTCCAAAAATTGTCATTACTTAATTTACCATTTTCCTTTTCATTAACCCAATACCTCGGTTTAATCATTACATGAATATCCATCCTCGAAAATAAAATACTTAGGTAAATAGTATTTCATCATCCAAAGTGGCTTATTGTGATTATAGATTACCATTTCTAACTGCTAATAAAACAATAACTAATTGACCCGATACAATCATTAGAGTCACCACGGTGAGCTGCGCAATAACTTTTAGATCCATTTTGGTTTATTTCACCTCTATGATCCCACCAACTTGATGGAACTTATTTTTTTTGTTCTCCATTTGCTTCTCCATTTTTCTTCTTCCTCGTCTATGTAACTTTGAACAAGAATATTCCTTGGTAACTATGAACAATATCATACTATTTTTTTGTTCTCTATCTGTTTCTCCATTTTTCTTCTTCTTCCTCGTCTATGTAACTTTGAACAAGAATATTCCTTGATAACTATGAACAATATCATACCATATTAAAGGACTAGAGAGCACCCCTTTACTAAAATTATTATACTTCTTTATTATTATCTACTTTTATAAGTAATTATTATGATCCTTTTATGATAATTAATATATTTCTTTATTATTATTATTTATTTATATATTTAATAATATGAGATATGGCATCGTTGCAGAGTAGGGTGACACTCTTGTTGTGGTCATGAGTTTTGAGTCGAAGGTGGTAGTAGGATTTTTTCTTTACGGGCTATGCCACTTTTGTTGTGGGAACAATAATCAATAGAAGGAAGTAGTAATATCCCAACAAACCATAATCATTTGGGATATAGAGGTGTTAGAAGTCCAAGAATCTTTCCACTTAGACTAAATTGTTGTATGTTTTATTTATTCTTAATTACATTTAACTTTCATTTATTAGAGTTGTTGTAAACTATGATTCCATTATTTCATTAAGTTTGATCCTTTCTTAAAGAAAATACTTGTGAAAATGGTTGCATTGGTTGAATGGAAAATTCATCGTTAATATGATTTTCCGTATTAAAAAAAAGAAAAAAGAAAAAATATTATGAAATTTTTTTATATTATGTTTTATTAGTCATAGAGTACAATTAAATAACCTTGGACATAATTGCATTTGAATCTTTCCTTACTCGTTTTGGTTTGATGAAATGATGTTTGAAAGATTTTTTTTTAAAGATGAGTTGTTACATTGCATTTATTATCATGGCATATATATAATATATAAATGTGAGACAAAAGATTTGTAGTTTCAATTTAGTTTCTATGGTTATCTTCTATTGTCTAATTTAGTGCATAAACAAAGAATAAGAAATAAGTTACTAAGTTTACAAATTCATTTTTTTTTAAATTTTGCCTAAATTCTATATTAAAAATTATAATTCCCTAATTTTGTCTTTAAAATTTTATCATATTTTAAAATATGTTAAATCATTTCGAGCTTGAAATAAATGAGTGAATGAAAAAACGTTCACCATGTGTGCTATGGTTGTAAATATATTTTTTAAATATTCATATAGTGACGACCATGGTATCAGAATATTTATTCTCCCTATCTTTATTATCGGTGTTAACGGTATTTTCAAGTTAATCTATATATATGTCATTTCATTGAATACATTTTTCTTATTATATTAACAATTAGTTGAAATAATATTTAAATTAAATTAAATTAACTTTAAAAAATATATGATTCATACATTAATTTCAATTAATTATAAAAAAATTCATACCAAGTTCAATGAATTTATCAATTTATAGAAAATTATAAATACAAATACCTTCTACATCTAATCACCAATAAAGAAGAAAATAAGTGTCGTATGGCAGCGTAGTCCCTGCCAAGTTGGAATGGGAATAAATGTGAATGAGATAAATGTGAATGAGTACAGACACGTGGGTAAGAAGTTGAAGTACATGTGGTATCCATGAAGAATTTAATATTCCCGAATTAGTTTAATTTGAAATTTATCAAAACGTATTAATGTTTGGTACATCAACAAAGGTTCGTAGTATCTAAGTTTGATAGTAAGAGAAAGATTTAAAAGGAGCCTAGACAAAAAATATTTAGTGTACAATAATAATAAGGTTCCTAGTAAGAACGTTACAACAACATTTAAAAGGTTCTTGGACAAAAAAAATGTAGCGTACAATAGAATAGTAATAACGTCTGTTACATAGGTTTGTGGACAAAAACACAAAAACATTACCATTTCCAAATTATTTTTCTTTAAGACAATAGAATAGTAACAACGTCTTGCAACAAAGGCATTAGTGAATTAGTTTTATTTGAAAGTAGTAACATTTGTTATATCAACAAAGGTTTCCGGGAAAAAAAACTTAGCATACAATAGGACAAAAAAAATGTAGCATTCCCGAATTAGTTTTGTTTGGAACAAACAAGAAAGGTTCCTAGACACCCAAAATTTAACATACAATAAAGGCATTCCGAATAATTTTTCTTTGAAATTTATCAAAAATTAATAATGTCTGTTACATACTTCTGGAAATTTAAATGTGTTTGTCATATAGACTGGGATTAAGGCTCCCGCAGACCATAAAAAGAAAAATTACAATAATTAGGAATGTCGAAAGAAGAAGTGCGCGGCAGTAGAGAGGAAGACCTAAAAAGAAGAAATTCGAAGTTATGAGCCTTTGGTTACAATTTTCTATTTAAAGAGGTAATAACTAGATTGGTAAAGAAAACAAGATGACAATGTAGAGTTAAACTAGATTGATAAAGAAAACAAGATGCCAGTATAGACTTAATATGAAGCTGATGCATTTTTGTTGTTGTCGTCAATGGTCAGTGGAGTCACGTCGACCAGTTGTTGCCATTCCTGGACGAGGTTGTCCATTCTCTATTGGAACCACTCTTCGATGTAGCCTCTCATGGGGGCCATCATGATTTCATCCCATATTTCTATGTTGTAAAGGTCATTTTCTAATTTCCTTAGATTCATTAAAATACTATGCAGACTTTGTTCAATTTCTTCATTGTGTGTTGCATAGTCCAGGACCCAGCGTTCGATCTCATCTACACGATGTTCAACTATGCCATAAAACTTTTCAAAAGACAACCCCTTTAAAATATCAAGTTGTTCATGGAAGGCTTATTTGGTGATTTTCAAGGATTTGAGAATTAAGTTTGGGTCTTGAACCTCGTTGGTACTTCCAGCTAAGTGTATTTGGATCAGGCATGTGAATCAGTCTTCATTTTCTGATATGGCTTGTTTACATGACTCGAGAATGAGCTCCAGGTTTGTAACTTTATTTTTCCAACATGTTTTTATTTTTTTGGTACGCTTTGGGGAGGGGAGTTTCTCTTGTCTTCTTTTCAGTTCCAATGTGTTGATGGAATGGTTGGAAAAAGGGGTCAACACCTCTTCACAGAAACGTTGATCATTTTTTAAATTCACCTCCAAATGTTCTAGCAATCAATTTTCTTCTTTTCGAAGGAAACTGAATTTTGTGATGTTTATGAGGCTTCAGTAACTAGCTCCATAATTTTGTTGATGTTATTCTCTACAAAGGATCTAGAGAATGCAAGGAGGGTAGAGGATACTTTCATCCTGGTTGTAGTGGTAGCAGACATCTTTTTTGATAAAGGACTGGAAAATTATGGGGTTGCAATGAAAGCCTGCTCAAATTCGTTGAGGCTTTCTTTCACTCTGGCATTTTTCACTTCAATTCCTCCATTGGAATCATGACGAGAATCACTGACTACTTGGTGAAATAGGGAGACTTGGGATGGGCGCATTTTCCTAAAGTTAATCTATGTGCGATATTTTCCTTTCCTGTTTGTTACATCTCTCTTTTCAATGACCATACTTTTAGATTGGTTGTCAAAAACATCGCACTGGAATACAAAGGATTCATATTCCTAAAAAATTTCAGTCTTAGCTATTTCCACTGCGGATGACCCAATTTTGTGCATGTTCTCAATTTCAGTTTGAAGTTGCACCTGTTCCCTTTCAATTATGGGTTTGTCCGCCTGTTGTGCATTATTTTTTCTCTTCTTCATCAGTGGAATTTTGTGAGAACTATCATTTCTTATGGGAGGAGGGTTCTTATCTCCTCCTCCGTCCGAAGGTTTCTGGGTTGCTTTCTTACTGGGGTGGGTCGTTGAAGCGATGCTCTGTGATGTCGTTCTCTTGGGAGTTCTAGTGGGGGACTAGGCACTCTTCTCACTGGATACTTTTTTCTATTGTCTGTACAATTCAGTTGCGCTTTGCAATGTCTCTGCATCGCAATTGCTAGAAGCAACATTGTTTTCATCATTGTCCCTATCTTCAGTTAGGTGTCTATGGATAAAAGAGATGTTAAAGCCAAATGCCAGTAAAGTTTCTCAAAAAATCCCATTAGGGTTGAACCCTTTTATTCTTTCAGCACACGTTAGGTTCAATTTCTTGAAATGGTCGGAAAATTCGTCAATCTTGTTGACGTTTCTGCACACAAAGTCTTTGACTTTCTAGGGCAGAGGAATGAGCTATTTTTTTTTCTTGTCATGGAAAAAATGCAACCAGTGGTTGTTTTGCCTTTCTATTTCCGCAACAAACATCATTTCCGCGAAGTGGCATGGAAGGAAAGCATGATTTTCCTTAGAGCCAAATACCATGGGTACACTATTATTTTCCTTTTGTTCAAGTGTGCCCTTCCTGTTCAAAAACTTGGTTTCCTGGAAAGACATCCGGGGAGCATCCTTCCCTAACAACAAATCTTTGAAAACTGAGACAAATCCATTAAAAACTTCATAAAAACAATGGGAGGCAGTGTACCTCCACAGAGCCTGGTACCAGAATGTTAACGGGTCGAATCCATAGTTTATTTTATTAGAAAGAGAATGTTTTAAAAATGGACAAGAATTCACTATTGCAAAAATCAAGTAGGATGACATATACAATTTATTTGATTCTTTGAATCGTGACAACTGGGAATAGATCTCAATGGAAATTAGCTTCCCCCATTCGAAAATGAATTTTTCATTGAATATGAAGTACAAAACATAAATAATTATATGGGAAATTCTTGTCATGGATGCATGTCCTGCTATTCTTGTAGACAACCAAGAAATTTCCTAGAATGGATTTCTAAAGGAACTTACTTGCAACTTTGTGATATCTTGAGGAACTTTTGTCGGCTCTTCGAGGAACTCAGCCAAGATGTCCAACCAGTTATCATGTTTTTCTAGGAACTACTTGCAGTCTTGTCCTTTGAATGTTAATGTTGGCTCCGACAATTTTAACATCTTGCGAAAGACGCGAGGCGACAAAGAAATGGGAGAATGGTCGTGCAGTGGAATAATTATTTGTCTTGGAATATATTTTTCGGTGCACCAAGAGACCACCTCCTTACAGTCAAAAACCTCAGGGACACAACCTACATGATCGATTCTGGAGGTCCAAATCACTTCGTTCTGGGTGGAATGGGATGAATATTAAAAGTATGCCTTGGACTAGTGGAATTTCTGGTCCGAATGTCCGAAGATATTTACCGTGTCTCCACAAAACTATTTTCGACCTGCTACTAGAATTCTACAAGAACGTTTTTTTTCTCCAGACGATGAATGAAATGAAAAGTTGGAAGGGATAATATAACCCTGCGCAAATCTTGGTCCAATGCATGTGAATGGGATATATCCTCGAGACTTTCATTCATTAATGACAATTTGGATGGTTGTTGCATGATGTGTTGTTATCATTAAACACTATTAATTGCATACATAGAAATGCGAACATGGTGGATACAGAAATGAGTGATTAAGCATTGTATATTTCTTGAGAGGGCCAGCATGACGACACGTGTTCAAGATGAACAATCATAAGGGACAAAATAACTCTCCATAAATCTTGGTTTAATGTGTAGTAATGGGAGATCTCTTCGAGTGTTTCGCTCATTAATGACAATGTTGACAGTTCTTGCATGGTCAGTTGTTACCATGAAAGGTTTCTGATTTCATACTAAGAAAGTACAGAGGTCATGGGTAGGGGAAAAAGTAACTTCAAAATAGGGTTACAAGGTACAATCGTTGGAGGTGAGGGCATGAGGGTCAAATTGTATGTCTCAGAAGTTTTTGAGTGCAATACACGTAACACCAAAGAGGGTATGGTAGGACAGTCCAGAGGGAAATTTCTATATCACTAGTAAGAGCATAATTAATGTATATCAGGAAAGACAGGAATTTAGTGGGGATGGAAGGAAGCGACAAAAAAATTGAAACATTTGTGAGCCATGATAGAGTGAATCTTGTGAGTTTGAGGAATCCACAGTGGAACTGTAGATGATATAATTTCTGAGTGCACGATGTATACCATGGAACAAGAAGCAACACAGTTGGATAGCGTCAATGTGGCAAGAGTGGCCATAAACATGGCTACGTATGGAAAGGAACAATGGTCGGTTGGATTTGTCATGTGAGGATATAGATGGAGATGAAGATATGTCAGCCTGCCAATCATGGAACGCACGATCATAGAAAAGAGACTAAGTATATAACAACAAAGTGATAATACATGGGAAGAAGAAAAGGGAAAAAGGACTAAGGAGTCCACGATGGAGTTGTAAATCATGGAAATTTTGAGTGCAATATGTATATCACGAAACAAAAAGCCACAGAGTTCGAAAGTGCCAACCCAACAAGGGCGGCCATAAAATTGGCTAAGTATGGAAAGGAATAGTGGTCGGTCGGATTCGTCATGTGAGGATATACATAGAGATGAAGATATGTCAGCCTGCCAATGCAGAAACTCACCATCATAGAAAAGTGACTAAGTATATAACCACAAAGAGATAATACATGTGAAGAAGAAAAGGGGAAAATGACTTAAGGAGTCTTTGGTGGAATGTTAAATCATAGAAATTTTGAGTGCAATATGTATAGCATGGAACAAGAAGCAGCAGAGTTCAAATGCGCCAACCTGAAACAGTGACTAAGAATTGGACATTTTGTGAACCGATCAACACGAGGATCCAAAATAGGCTGACAAGGTCTCCCCAAAAGACGTGAGGTCCCCACGGTCAAATTGTATCATTTAAAACATTTCAATGCATAATCTGTAACACAGAAAAGGGGTCAATGTCGGAACCTGATAGTCAATTTGTATATTGTGGAGTGACAGATGTGAATTGTTTCGTATCAGTGTGTGCAGTTGTCAATAGTAAGAGTCACTAGTAACAGCATAACCAATGTATATTAGGAAGGACAAGAAGTTAGTGGGGATGGAAGGCAATGAAATATACTTTGAAACATTTGTGAACCATGGTAACGTGAAGCTTGCGAGTTCAAGGATTCATGATGTAATTGTATATCACAGAAGTTTTGAGTGCAATATGTACATCATGGAACAAGAAGTAGTAGAATTCGAAACCGCCAACCAAACAACCACGACCATATAATTGGCTAAGTGTGGAAAGCAACAGCGGTCGGTCGGATTCGTCATGTGATTATATAAATGGAGATAAAGATATGCCAGCCTGCCAACACTAGAACCCGCAATCATAGAAAGGAGACTAAGTATATAACTAGAAATCCATAATGCACAGGAAAAAGAAAAGGGAAAAAGGACTAAGGAGTCCACGGTGGAATTGTAGATCACGAAAATTTTGAGTACAAGATGTGAACTTGGTAGTCAATTTGTATATTGCAGAGGGCTAGATGCCAACTGTTTTGTACCATTTTGTTGAGTTCTCACTAGTAAGAGCACAACCAATGTATATTAGGAACAATAAGAAGTTAGTGGGGATGGAAGGCAGCGACAGATACTTTGAAACATTTCTTAACCATGGTAGAAGGAATGTTGCGAGTTCAAGGAATCCATGGTGGAATTGTAGATGAAGAAAATTTTGAGTTCAAGATATATATCACGGAACAAGAAGAAGCAGAGTTCAAAAGCGCCAACCCAACAAGCACGGCCATAAAATTGGCTAAGTATAGAAAGGAACAATGGTCGATCGGATTCGTCATGTGAGGATATACATGGAAATGAAGATATGTTAACCTAGCAACAATGGTACCCATGATCATATAAAGGTGACTAAGTATATAACCAGAAGGCGATAACACACGGGAAGAATAAAAGGGAAAAAGGGCAGAGTGCGTAGTGGAATTGTAGAGAATGAAAATTTCGAGTGCAAGATGTACATTATGTAAGAAGAACCAACAAAATTTGAAAGGGCCAAACCGAAAAGTATCCAAGAATTGGACATTTCATGAACCCATCAACAGGAGGATCCAAAACAGGATAAAAAGGTCTCTCCAGAAGATGCGAGGCCCTAACGTTCAAATTGTATCAATCAGAACATTTAAATGCATAATCTGTGACATGGAAAAGTGGACGATGTCGGAAGCCGGTAGTTGATTTCTATATTTCAAAGGGTGTGATACCAATTGTTTCATACCAGTGTCTCCAGTTGTCACTAGTAAGAGCTAATTTAGTATTGACAATAAGTGCAATGTTGAGCCAGCCAGCCTGCAGGTCCACTTGTCAATTTGTATATTGTGGAATTTTGGGTGCTGTTTGTAGGGCACAGAACAATGGAGGACCAATTTTGAGCTCGCTCACCTGAGAATCCGTGATCCAAAAAATGTCTATGTATGGAATGCAGAGTCTATACATTCTCTATAAAATCTCATGTCCACACTCTATAGTCCCATAATACATGGGATAAAAAAAAGGGAAAAAGGACGAAGGAGTCTGTGGTGCAATTGTATATCATGAAAATTTTGACTGGAAAATGTATATCACGGAACAAGAAGCAACAGAGTTCGAAAGTGCCAACCTGAAAACCACGGGCATAAAATTGACTAAGCATGAAAAGGAACAACGGTCAGTCGAAATTCTGGAAATTCCACATTCAATTTGTATATTGTAGAATTATGGGTGCTATTTGCAGGGCACAGAACAATGGAGGACAATTTTGAGCCCGCCTTCCCGAGAACCCCCGATCCAAAAAGTTTATACGTATGGAATGCAGACTCTGTACATTCTCTATAAAATCTCATGTCCATACTTTATAGTCCCATAATACACGGGAAGAAAAAAAGGGAAAAAGGACAGAGTCCGCGGTGGAATTGTAGATCACAGGAATTTTGAGTGGAAAATGTATATCACGAAACAAGAAGCAGCAGAGTTCGAAAGCGCCAACCGACAATCGCGGGCATAAAATCGACTAAGTATGAAAAGGAACAGTGGTTGGTCAAATTCCTCATGTGAGGATATAGATGGAGATGAAGATATGTCAACACGAAAACATTGGAACCCACGATCATAAAAAGGTGACTAAGTATACAACTAGAAAGTGATAATACACAAGAAGAAGACAATGAAAAAAGCACTAAGTATCTCAGAGAAGAACATCTATCGTTTGCTTATTAATGCAAATCCTTTCGAACCTGTGCTGAGTTCTCACCAGTAAAGGCATAAATTGCAGATCACGAAAGTTCTTTGGGTGCAAGATGTATATGAGGCAACATGGGACATAGGTGTTGGATATCGCAAATCCGGGACCCAGTGATTACATAATTGGCTAAGTATCAAAAGGGACCACGGTCGGTCGGGCTCATTTGTGAATATATAGATAAAGAGTTGCCAATTTACGAATCCATGAGATCGTGATCATATATATGCGACTAAATATAGAACCAGAAAGGGATAATAGAGGGGGGGGGAAGAGAACTACGATTTTTTATACATTCCTCTACACAAATTGTATATTGCGGAACTCTGGGCGCTCTTTGCAACTCGTTGAAAATTCAAAACACAATTTTGAGGCAGTCAATCTGGTAACCCGCTATGGAAAAAGTGTGCAAGTATGGAACACAGAAAGGTTGGCCGAGACTTTATTTCGCTAAGCAAGATCTTCTTTGCATGTTTCTGGACAAGTTCTCTAGGGATGGTTGGTTTTCCTGACTTTTTCTTATTAATGACGATTTTTTTACACTTTTTGCATGATGTTGTTCTAGTATTAAACCTTTGGTGTTGCATAATTGGAAACAAGTACGAGGATGGGCAGAACAGGAAACAGTGACTAGGAGTTGGAGTTTTCATCAACCCGCCAACGCGAGGATCCAAAATACTATCACAAGGTTTCTCTAGAGGACGCAAGGCTCCGACGACCAAACTGTATAGTTAGGAACATTTCAATGCATAATGTGTAACATGGAAGAGAGGACGATGTCAGATTCTGGTTGTCAATTTGTATATAGCGGAGCAACGGGCACCAATTCTTGCGTACTAGTGTGTCCAATTGTCACTAGTAAGAGCATAGTTAATGTATATCAGGAAGGACGTGAAGTTGATGGGGATGGAAGGCAGCGAAAGATACATTGAACGAAGTTAATGTATACAAGGAACCTGCGGTGGAATTGTAGATCACGGTTGTTTTGAGTTCAAGATGTATATAACGGAACAATAAACAACTGAGTTTGTAAGCGCGAATCCAGTAACGACGACCATAAAATTGGCTAAGTATGGAAAGGAACAATGGTCAGTAGGATTTGATATGTGAGGATATAGATGGAGATGAAGACATGTCAGCCCGCCAACCCTAGAACCAAATATCATAGAAAGGTGACTAGGTATATATCTAGAAAGTGATAACAGGAGGGAAGAAGAAAAGGCGAGTTCATATGCGCCAGCCTGACAACCGCGACCATACAATTGACTAAGTATGCAAAGGAACAACGACTTATCAGATTCATCATGTGAATATAGAGATAGAGATGAAGATATGTTAGCCCGCAAACCCTGCAATCGTCGATCAAAGAAATACAACTAATTATAAAACCATAAAGTGATAATGGACAGGAAAATGAAAAGGCGATAAGGGATGAGTATCTCACAGTCGAAAAACCTTTTTTTTTTGTTTATTAATGGAAATGTTTTCAAAACCCTAGTGGGTTCTTACTATTAAAAGCATAAACTGCAGATCACTGAAGTTCTTTGGTTGCAATATGTAGTTAAAGCATAAATTGCAGATCAAAGAAGCTCTTTGGTTATAAGATGTATATGACAGAACAGGGAACATTGTTGTTGAATACCGCAAACCTGGGACCTGGTAGCCAGATAATTGGCTAAGTTTTTCCCAAGAGGAAGTTTTCATATTTATTCCAATAGAAGAAGCTGTAATATATGCAATATATTGAACATGAACATTGTGTCAACACTTGAGATGCCTTATTGTAAGTCATTAATTCATTCTATTTATAGGACCCGAAGAATGAAAGTAGGACGGGTCCTCCAATTTCTTTCTTTATGTATAGGGCCCGTGCCACACAAGTATGGCCTATGAAAAATTATTCTTCATTGTAAAATGTAAGCAACAAATAAATTAGCCTTTTATTTAAATTGAAGTAGTGATGAGCAGAAAGAAAATCTTGTTGTCCATGTTTAACAACACACAGGGAAAAAAGGTACAAAATAAAATGAAAATCAATACCAGAGATTGGAAAACACTTAAAAAAAAAACCGCAATGATTCTATATTCAAATAATATGGGTTACAAAATACAACTAAGATTATTTGCCACAATGATTGTGATTTGGCCTGACGCCAACCAGAAAAAATATGTACATTGAAAATATTCATAATAAAAGAGTTCAATATCAATTTCTGGTCTTGGACTTAATTGGTGTTGCCAACTAGATCTATCCCATTTTTTTGAATAGCATGTCTCTTCCAAATATGGCCTGCTTGCAATGGCTATTTATTCAACATTCCATTGTTTGTCAAGTATTAATTTCCCTCTTTCATCGAAAACTTGAGGTTTAAGGTGCTTTCCTTGCAATGTTCCTAACCATTGACATCCAAGAAAAATCAGAAATGCGATCTAGGCCAAATTGAAATTCGAGTGAGTCATTTTATGTTACATTAGCCATGGGACAAGAAAAAAATTCAAGTATATTCTGACTGTGATTCTCCTTGTATTTGATCATCTGTTTGATTGAAAATCTTGCCTGAAGATTTGTATGTTGAAATTATTTGTTTTATTACAGTAAATTGGAAGGAATGTGCAAGCCAACTACAAAATGTTATTTTGTTGAATTACATGGATTCTTCGGAAAGCACAGGTCTGGAAAGTGTATCAAATGTTGCAGAACACATCAACACAGATCTGGAAAGTGTATCAAATGCTGCAAATTGCATCAGAATATATCTTTCGTCATAGCGGTGGAAAATATGGCGGCCCACAAAAAGGTCTAGAATGTTCGGAGGTGACGCCAAATATGTGGAGTCGGAAACTACATCTATATGAAACCGAACAAACTTCGATAAAGAAAATGGTTTTCTGTCAAGTCGGTTACCACACCTAGAAGTGCCTCAAGAAACTTTGAAATATAAACTTTTGTAGTGATAATATGTCATTTTATCCACCCATACAGTTTATGTTACTCGCCTCTAGTTACATTCACAAATGGAGTAATATTTCGCATCATTTATGAACATCACAGACCATTTTTCCAGCCACGGTAAGTGCGACGCCCCCAAGGAAGAGAAATTCTTGTGCGATTTGAAGAAATCGATACACTTGCTAAACCTGTTCTGTTGGAAGAAACTATATACTTCAACGAAGAAGTATTTTTCACGTGACCTGGAAATCCATTACAACTCCAACAAAAAAACAAAAAATTTCAACAAACAAATCTCCGGGAATCCTTTTCAACCAACCAAAGCATCGAATATAGGGAGAACACCAACCAGAAGATACTTGTTATTTTTTTTACTCCTCTTTGAGTTTCTATTGGATAACAGATTTTTTTTTTTTATTCAAAGCTCACATCACATAAAACCAGTCTCTCTTCTTTCATCTGGGCCTCAATCGCATCCCTATGTTGTCTTACATGTCCATGAACAGGACCATTAGAACGAAGGCATGCTAAAGTGAAACTCTTTTATGATAGACAGAAATGGCAACAAGTATTTAAAAGAAACGTTGGATGATCTTCCGTAGATTTTGTGTTAATTCATTTTAATGATAGATGTTCTCGATATTTTCGCTTATCAATGCCAATCTTTTTGAATATGTACGATGAATACTAACTAATATCACGTATTAACATTCCCATATCCAATCAGATTCTCAAATATGACATCTAATATATGCACAATATTAAAGAGGGACATGACGTCAAGGCCTCTGTGGATGACA
>ML883350.1:3942-14932 GCA_009831015.1 Picea engelmannii | reverse complement strand
TTGGGCATGTGAGAGTGATTTTCCTCAAGAGAGAAAATCTCGAGACCCAACTTTCTATACTTGAACCTCATCGGGGACATGCACTGAAAAATGATCAAGAGCAGTCTTCTTTGATACCACTGATCCAGATTATTTTCGGCACGAAATGAAAGAGGAGATGAAATAAATCAATGTATATAGATATCTTATATATCCAATAAGATAGCATAAATGTATCAGAGACAAAACCATAAACACAGAGATACAATAATACACAATTTTCTAATAATGAGTGAAAATGTACAAAGACTGGAAAAACACATTGTGAAAGACTCGCTAGAATGGTGGAAGCTTATCTCTGAGAAGAGATGTGTCCACTACTCACATTCACAAGAAGGTGATTTTACAATGAGGCTCCAAAGGCCTTTTTTTCATAAAGAAAATCCAAAACCCTAACCCCGGAAGATGAAAAGCCAACAGTTTTGTGGACCCCGTTTTGGGTAGTTTGGTGTATCAACTTCACGGGGGCATAACTTTGGCATATGATCTTCGTTTGGGGTGCATGATAGCTCGTTGGAAAGGTATCTTCGAGGAAATTCATTTTTGGGGCTCAATCAGAGCCTTCAAATATCATTGAGAATATTGATCCTGAAAAAACGTCATTTAGGCCCTCAAAATGGCCCCAGAAGTTAAAAACTGCTAAAAATAGTAAATTACCAAAATTGCCATAAAATTGTGTTGAGCCAGTTGGAAAAGGTGGGTGGCCACTGATATCCACCTGGATCACTTCTTCAAAAATTTGTTGTCTTGATTTACATGCTATATCAAAATTGTATTTCCTCGAAATCTGTGCTGCCTCAAAATCCATGCTACCTTGAAATCTCTGCTACCTATTTTTATTTCTTACCAAGCTAAAAAATCATTTTTGATTTTTCTGCTTCAACTCACGTGACTTGTGAAATGAATTCTCATTATGTATTTTTCCTTTACCTTCTCTGTCTTTTACTTGATCCATTTACCTAATCTCTATAATCAATATTAGATCGTGAGATCAACAACTCTCTTTTAATTAAATCATTAAGTGAATTTAACTTAGTCACTTTAATAAAATACCTTCACTTTATTAATAAATTAATAAACTGAATTCTAGGAAAGGTATAGGATACATTTAATGACAATTTCCGCAAGTATACACCCTTATGAAAATACATGTCTAAGATAAAAACACTAACACTCTCTCTTAGAAAGGAATTTCTTCTCCACCACTTCAAGCTTGTCTCCGAAGAAGACAAAACTTCCCTTCATCAAGGGCTTGATGAAAATGTCTTCCAACTACTCCTCTGTAGGAATATATTGGATCTTAAATACTCCCTTCTACACTCTGTCTTTGATGACGTTGTACCTGATCTCAATGTTCCTTGACATGTTGTGAAACACTAGATTCTTCGAGAGTTTCATGCAACTATGGTTATCACAGTGGATCATTATCGGCTCAAGCTCCTGACCAAACAATCTTGTGTTTATCTTGTGAAGCTAGATGGATTCACAACTAGCTTTATTAGACACCATGTATTCTACCTCTTCTGAACTCAGTTCTATTGAATTATGATTCCTTATACACCAGTAAATGGTTGTTGACCCCAAACAAAAACAACACCTAGAAGTGATCTTCCGATATGTATCACGGTCTTCCCAATATGAATCAGAGAACCCCTACAACCTCACACCATTTCCATCCATATTCTACTGTGACCTACAAGTATCTGAGAACATGCTTTTCTACCACCCAGTATATTTCCCTCATCTCCACCATGAATTGGATCAAGGTGTTAACAACAAACTGAATATCTGGTCGAGTGTTGACTAGATACATCAATGAGGCAATCAATTGCCTGTACTGTCTGGAGTCTTTCAACTCTTAATCTAAAGAATCAATATTCTTTAGGTTGGTCACCATCGGAGTGGACATTGATCTACTATATTGTATCATGAATCTCTAAATTATATCTAAAGTGCATTTCCCATGTCCGAGGAATATCTCTCATGATCGTTGCCAAACCTCAAGTCCTAGAAAATAATGCATCGACCTGATATCCTTCATCTCAAATTTTGACACTAGTTCTGACTTGCAACCTACAATCAAACTCTTTGCACCTATCAGAATGAGATCATACACACACAACACCAATATGAGGATCTTGGATCCAACTGAAAAGAAGTATAGGTTAGGATATACCTCACTCTTGGTGAATCCCATGTCCTACCTATTTTTATTTCTTACCAAGCTAAAAAATCAATTTTGATTTTTTTTCTTCACTTCACGTGACTTGTGAAATGAATTCCCATTTTGTATTTTTCCTTTACCCTCTTTGTCTTTTACCTGAGCCATTTGCCTAATCTCGAAAATCAATATTAGATCATGAGATCAACAACTCTCTTTTAATTAAATCATTAAGTGACTTTAACTTAGTCACTTTAATAAAATACATTCACTTTTAATAAATTAATAAACTGAATTCTAGGAAAGGTATAGGATACATTTAATGACAATTTCCGCAAGTATACACCCTTACAGAAATACCTGTATGAGCTACAAACACCAACACTCCCTCTTAGAAAGGAATTTATTCTCCACCACTCCAATCTTGTCTCTGAAGAAGACAAAATTTCTCTTGATCAAGGGCTTGATGAAAATGTCTTCCAACTGCTCCTTTGTAGGAATATATTGGATCTTAACTACTCCCTTCTACACCCTGTCTTTGATGAAGTTGCACCTGATCTCAATGTTCTTTGACATGTCATGAAACACTATATTCTTCAATATTTTCATGCAACTATGGTTATCACAGTGGATCATTGTCAACTCAAGCTCCTGACCAAACAATCTTGTGTTTATCTTGTGAAGCCAGATGGCTTCACAACTAGCTATATTGGATGCCATATACTCTTCCTCTTCCGAACTCAGTTCTATTGAATTGTGATTCCTTCTACACCAGGAAATGACTGCTGACCCCAAACAAAAAGAAACACCTAGAAGTTCTCTTCCAATATGTATCACAGTCTTCCCAATATGAATTAGAGAACCCCTACAACCTCACACCATTTCCATCCATATTCTATTGTTCCCTACAAGTATATTAGCACATGATTTACTACCACCCAGCAAATTTCCCTCATATCCACCATGAACTGGATCAAGGTGTTAACAACAAGATTACTATCTGGTCGACTATTGACTAGATACATCAACGAGCCAATCAATTGCATGTACTATCTAGAGTCTTCCAACTCTTAAGATGAAGAATCAATATTATTTAGGTTGGTCACCATCGAAGTGTCCATTGGTCTACTATCATGTATCATGAATCTCTAAATGATCTCTAAAGTGTATTTCCCATGTCTGAGGAAGATCTCTCATGATCACTCCAAACCTCAAGTCCTAGAAAATAATGCATCAACCCGATATCCTTCATCTCAAATTTTGACACTAGATCTGACTTGCAACCTACAATTAAACTCTTTGCACCTGTCAGAATGATATAATCCACATACGACACCAATATGAGGATCTTGGATCCAACTAACAGGAAGTATAGGTTAGGATCTGCCTCACTCTTGGTGAATCTCATGTCCTACAGATAACTATCGATCCTATAGTAATAGGCCCTAGGTTCCTGTTTGAGTCCATACAAGGATTTATTAACCATATATACATGTGTCTCCTTGTCATGGAACTCAAACCCATGTGGTTTCTCAATCTAGACCTCTTCCTCAATGATGTCGTTAAGGAAGGGGGTTTTCACAACCATTTGATGAATGCTCCAACCCATCTCAAAAGCTATAGAGATAAATACTTGAATATAGGAGAAAAAGTATCCTCATATTCTATTCCCTCTCTCTGAGAAAACCCACAAGCCACAAATATGGCCTTGTACTTCTCCACACTACCATCAACTGCATGTTTTACCTTGTAAATCCACTTGGAAGTCACAACTGACTTTCCTTATGATCTTGACACAATTTCCTAGACATCATTCCTCATGATGGCATTGTTCTCCTCCACCATGTCATCTCTCCATAATTGTTGGTTGGTTGCTTCTTTAATCTAGAGGGATCTGAGTCTATGATGTTGGTCATAAAATCCATATACTAAAAGCATTTTCATGAAGGTCTAGTCTCCTTGAATGTGGACCTAGGAGGCTCAACATTCTCCCAAGCATCCCACAAGGTCTGCTCAAGCCCTCTTTACCTACTAAATGAAGTCAAAGGGGGTGACTTCTCCTCCACCTCCATTAGATTCTGGTTCCCTACACTAGAAGTCTCTGCTCTTGGCTCATCCTTTGGGCCCACTTCATGTGCCCCCTATGCAATTGTTGGTAGGTCCTGATATTTCCTAGATGAAACGTTCTCCTTGAACTTGACATCTGGGTTCACCACTATCTTGTGGTGATCTAGAAAGAACACCCTGTAGGCCTTTGAATCCTTAATGTATCCCACAAAAATTCCCCTCTCCCTTGAGGGATGCAACTTTGTCCTCTTCTCCATAGGAATATGGATGTAGAATAGACAAACAAAAATCATGAGATGTCCTATCTCGAGTTTACTGCCTGTGAAATCCCCCTCTAGTGTTTTACCCTCTAGTATCCAGTGTGGGATCCTATTATGCAAATAAACAATTGTATTGCAGGCCTCTGCCCATAAAAACATAGGAAAACTATGGTTATGCATCATGGCCTTCACCACATTGATGATAGACCTATTCTTCCTCTCTGCAACCCCATTCTATTGTGGGTCGTAGGCCACTTTATTCTCTCTCTTGATCCATGCCTCCTTCTATAAATAAATGAACTCTATAGAGGCGAGCTCACCCTCATTATCTATCCTCAATACCTTTATATTCCTTCATATCATATTATCCCCCTAATATTTGAAAGCTCAGAAGTGACTGAAGACCTCATTCATGAAGTAGATGCAGGTTTTCCTAGAGAATTAATCAATGAAGGTCACATAGTAGGATGCACCCTTCACTAAAGATATTGACATAGGCCCGCCAACAGCTGAATGGATTAGATACAAGATTCCCTTGGATCAAGTCTCACTGTTAGGAAAGGCTACCTTGATTATCTTTCCAAGTGCATAGCCTTTCCACACCCCTTGTTGGTTCAAACTAAATTATGGAAGCCTAGTGACCATTTAACTTAGTAATGGTAGAGCTCTGTGATGGATATGACCCATTCTCTTGTGCCACATATCACACAAGTTATCACTAGTGTGCAAAAATACTTGTGTAGGTTGGAATTGAAGACTGTAAAGGTTCCCATCCTAGACTCCAATCCTCACAACAATATATGGATTGGCTCCCTCTATATGAATGAACATATACCCCCTCGAGAAGTTAACCTCATAACTTTTTTCATCCCTGACTAAGATGGAAAATAGCTTCTTCTTCAAGATAGGTATATAAAGTACCTCCTACACATCAAAGGACTCTCCCAACTCTAACTGGAATTGCATTGTCTCCTGACCCTTGACTGCATACTTAGCCTCATTTCCAAGCTCTACATGGAAATATGAGTCATCCTCTAAAAAGTTGTTGAATATCTCTCTATCCTTTGTCATGTGGCGGGAGGCGCTTCTATCCAAGTACCAAGCACTCTTGGGAGTAGTGTCGATGGAAAGACAAGACACAAATGCACACTCATTCTTGAACTTGCATGCAAGTTCATTCAATTGTGTCTCTATAGTAGCTATAACTGTTTGTGACTTCCCCTTGAATTTCTTCCTCTATGGACAATGAGAAATTAAATGGACATTCTTATGGAAGATATAACATTTGATATTGCTCATATCTCTCTTTTTCCCAAATTGTTGTCCCTCTCCATGACTGTCACCCTTCTTGATGACTATTCCTTTTCCTTTCTTTGTATTGCTAACAAGGGATAAGTTGTCATCTACTACACCTCCTCCCTACTTGCAAGATCTGGACTCTATACGAGTCTCCTCCTAAATGCAATCATACTAAAGTATCACCCACTCAGGAAGTTTCTCTCTAGAAAAAATGTCCATGATGAATGGTTACCAATACTTGGAAAACCCAGTCAGAGAAACATTTACTAACTATGAATCTAGGAATATATCTCCCACAACCAGAAGCTGGTCACAGATCTGTGTGATCCTCATAAGGTAACTGGTTACATTTTCTGAGGTGGGCATTCTGCATTCTCCAAGTTTGGATTTGAGGATCATCTTCTGACTCATATTTTCACATTGAAATAGTTATAGAAGGGCATCAAGAATATCCTTAGATCTAGTCTTTTTTGCAACATGCAGGATCAGATGATCCTTGATGGCTTCAAGGATCACCCTTTGTGCCTTTATATAATTCTTATCCCAAACTGCATGCACTGATGGGTCTATCATTGTTGGCGTACCCCCTAGGGTCTACGTTGGGGATAGAGGAGGGTTGGTCATGACTTCCCAAAAGTCTCGTTCCTTCAAGATCATTGAGATTCTTTCTTTCCAAGGTAAAAAAGTTGGAAACTCCATCTAGTTGATCCTTAACCTTCACACTAGTTACTGTCATGGTTGATCTGAGTTGTGTCCTTCAACATGTTGAAGTAATCTGCACTGAATACAATAGATCTTCTTTTCTCTCAAAGAAAGATCTTTGATACCATGTTAATTTACTCTAAATCAGCTAGCCAAGTAAACAAAATAGATATAAATACTTTGATGAAATAATTAACTCTTGCATGCAATGAAAAATGAGAAAAGAAATCACACACAATACATAATTTTTCCGTTCTTCCAAATCAATTCTTCATTCAAATAAATTTTGAACCTACAATATCTCCACTCGCAAGGAAAATGACTCTGAGAAATAAAACCACAAACATCCTGCAAACATGATAACTTATAGTGCATTGATATGTGTGCTTCTAATCACTGAGGTTGTCTGTACAGATCTACGAGACCAATCTTCCATTGTAATAAATGTCTGCATCTCTCACATGATGTCTCGATTTGCATGCTACCTCAAAATATGTTCTTCCTTTAAATTCATCTTGCCTTGAAATTTGTGCTACCTCAAAATATGTGGTGCCTCGAAATCCATGATGCCTTGATTTCTATGCTACCTTGATTTCTGTGTTGCTTCGAAATCCATGCTGCCTTGATTTCCATGTTGTCTATATTTTTGTATTTCCTTGAATTTTGTGCTTCCTCAATTTCCATCATGCCTCGATTTATGTGCTAGCTCAAAATCCATGCTACCTCAAAATCCATGCTTCCTCAAAATATATGCTACCTCAAAATCCATGATACCTATTTTTCTCTCTCTCCAAGCTGACAAATCAATTGTGATTTTTCTCCTTCACCTCATGTGACTTGTGAAATGAATTCTCATTGTGTCATTTTCCCTTACCCTCTCTGTCTTTTAATTGATCTATTTACCTAATATCAATGTCAATATTAGATTGTGAGATCAACGAATATTTTAATTAAATCATTAAGTGACTTTAACTTAGCCACTTTATTAATTAAAAGTCACTTTAATAAAAGATATTCACTTTATTAATAAATTAATAAAGTGAATTCTAGGAAAGATATAGGATACATTTAATGATGATTTCTACAAGTAGACACCCTTACGGAAATACATGTCTGAGATACAAACACTAAAGGATTTGTATAAATGGGGATTGATGTCTCCACTAGGTTGGTGCCTACAAAGAATTGTAAACAAAATTTTTGTGGTTTTCTCCCAAAAAGATTTCCATGTAATTATTTTTTTCCATGTTCTGCAGTTAATATGTGATTGTTTTTTTATGGTTGATGAATGTTTGAAAAAGTAAAAAATTGTCTTACACTAATTCCCCCCCCTAGCCCCCCTCTTAGTATAAATGTGTGCTCAACAAGTGTGTGTGAAGGAGTGGACCTTAGAGAAGGATTTCAAGTAGATTTGGAAGTTGAGAAGTTCATGGTGCGGAGAAAGCAAAACAATAGGTAGATAGAGGAGAGGACAAAAAACCCTTGAATGTGGTTGTAGAGAGTGTTGATTATAAAAGTGGGGTTCATGTTATTGAGGAAAGTATGTGTGAAGTGCATGTTGTTGATAGAATGACACATGAGAGTGAAGAAGGATTTGTAGAAGAAGGATGCAATGACAAAAATTGAGGTGGAGTAGGTGCAACAAACTCAAGAAGTAGCAGAAGGTAGTATAGTGCATAAGAGAGTGTATGTGCAGACCAAAGATGATCTTGTGAAAGTCAATGATGTTGTAGAAGTAGATGATGTTACCATAGATGTAATAGTGAAGATATGCAGATGGGAATGTTTTATTCCCATAATATTGTGTGTGTCAATTTTGTTGCAGGTGAAGTGGAATGTGAAACAAAAGAAAAAAAAAAGTGGAGCACACCAAAGAAAAGATGTAGCAAGGATATTGCAAAAGAGATGAATATGTTGAGGTGAATATGTAGAGTATTAGTGCAACAAAGCAACAGAGAAAAAAAAATGGAGAATATAAAGGAACACATGATGGGTTCATAATGGAGAAGAAATTGAAACAAGAAAATTTGGTGCTAGAGTGCATAGAAGATGAAGAAGCACAACAACAAGTGGATATGCAAAGTGGGCCTAGAGATGATTGTAGCAACATACAAGTGATTACAACTAAACATGAATATATTGAGGAGATTCTTGAGCATCAAGACTTAGTGTTGTATATTGAGTTAGTTTCAATTGTACAAAAGAGGAAGGATGGGGAGGAAGTAAGCACCATTAAGTGACAGTAGTTTGAGGCATTAAACACCGAGAAGAGGGAGTAGTTTAAGGTAGTAAACACCATTGTGTTTGAGTTGTATAAAGTTGTAATGTTGTTGGTAGAGGTGAATTAGGATAATATTATAGAGATAAATAAATGTATGACATTTTTCCTACAATGGAATATTCTAGAGGTGGGGATTACAAAGAGGAACATGAAGGATGCAAACCAGAGAATAAGGATGAATGAGTGGTATAAAGTGTGGCCAAGAAGGAAGAGGAAAAGAAAGAAAATATAAAAGATATTATGAGGTTGTTTTTTTATCAATGACTATATGAACAATATTCTTACATTTCCCAACTAGGGGAGCCATATGTAGGAGCATCTCTAGGGTTTTGGAAATCCTTTACATCTAACATATTTTAAGTTTGTTTTGGTTTTATTTCATTTTTTGTGATTTTCAGTAGCAATGGGGGTCCAATATTTTGATTAGAACATTGTCATATCTTGGAATGTCTAAAATTTGGATATGTTATATAGGGCACCTTAATCTACATTTTCACCAAATTTCATAAAAATATTATTGATTTTTTGTCCCACACATATGTCCATAGTTGGCACATAAATATTTCCATATTTACACAATGATAGGGTGTTAGTGTTTGGAATAGAATGCATACAATATTTAGTGTTAGGGTCTAAAAATTTTATATGACGTAGAGGAATTCTTCCTCTATTGTATTCTACATTTTAGTAGAAAATATGGAGTTTGAAGAGTGTACCTAAGATAAACATAGAGTGCGACAAATAACCTAGATTGCATTTCTCACACTCATTTTTTCTAGGTAATCTTTGACTATTCAAACTACAAAGCCTAAATCGTATTTAGAAATTAAAAGAGTAATTATTATCTATGAATATATGTTATTAATTAAATAATAGTTTAGGTTACCCAAAGAATTGAAACAACTTGGGAATTAACAATCGTCGCCTCATAAATAAAATATTTGAGAGTTATATGTAATGAAGTCCTTTGGTTCTCCATTGATTTGGTCCTCTATACTTGTTAGTGGTGTTGTGTGATCCAAAGACCTATGCATATGATTTATGGTTTTAATAAGTACTGAGAGCATTGGCTTGATTTAATATAGTTTATAGAGGTTATTTGTGAATGTATTTGTTGTGATTTTAATTTTCTAACAGATTGTGTGTGGAATGTTTGTTTGAATTTAATGAATTTTCAAAATTGGTGTATGTTGCTAGTGATTCCATGCACTACATCATGTGCTATTAAAGAAGGAAGAACCTATGATTGAGGAGGAGTGAATCCTAAGAGCGTGGAAGACTCTTGAATATTGTAGGAAATTCTAGCAACGAGTAAAGAGATGGATAAAATTGTTTGGGAAGAGCAATGGGAGGATTTTAATTCCAAATTGCAAAGGTGTGGGAAAATATAGTAAGAGTGTGTTTTGAAAGAGAGGAAAATAATGCAAATAGGATGTTGAGTGTGGAAAATTGCATAAAAAAGAGAAGAAGATTATGTGCATAGAATTCCAAGTTAGTGTGCAGGAGAAGAAAAACATTTATTCTTGACAGTGGACATGTTGAAGAAGACAACATGATAGGAATAAGTGAATTTCCATTGAGTGGTAGAGGAAGAGACAATAGAAAAAGTGAGGAATATTATGTAACAAAAGTTAAAGAATTCATGATGTATATGATGAAGAGGATGAATTCCATTGAATTAGATCAATAGAGAGGAGGGGTCATTCATAGCCAAAGTGATCTAGACGAGTGATGAATATGAAGAGGATGATGTGTAGCAACATTGAATGAAGATGGAGATGTCAATATTTTCCAGAAGTGTAGATTTAAAAGGTTGATGGAGTGGAATGAACCAATATTTTAAGTGCAATGCGAGTAAACACCCCTAGGGAGTGAATATTACCTATGGGAGATTGAGGATCTATGCATATGATTGGTAGTAATAACTAAATATGGATAGAAAATGGAGAGGAAAGGACACAATCAATTTGGGATATGGAACCTCCACAAAAAAATCACCCCTTATTTGTTTATAGAGGAGGTTTTTAACAAAGGAGGGTGGTCATAGTTGTTTTTAGAGGTTTTTACACCAGTGTGCCTCCATAGTCAAAATGCATTGGTTCCCTCCAAAAAATAACACAATGGTGCTAACAAAATAAAGTGCACAGATAACTATTATTAATATAAAATGCTAAAATATTT
>WSFP011490339.1:0-14932 GCA_009831015.1 Picea engelmannii | reverse complement strand
AGATGGGGCTCCTTCATCAAATTCAAGAAAGATGATTGCTTACTTTCACTACGCAGTAACCCTGAACATTAAGCTCAGAATACCAGATTTAAATGATAAAGAGTATCATAAACATGGTTGAAAGAAATAGGCAGGTGATTGTCGTTTAAAGACCTGTAAACCTCTCAAGTCAAAGGCCTTTCCAATGGGCATTGGAGTCTCATTCAGTAGAGCGCAATAGCTAGTAATGATAGGTGGAAGAAAGGAGAAGAACAATTAATCTCGATCCTGACAATGCATAAGGAAGTCACTGCAAAATTGAGATGAAGAAAGAATGGTTTCATGGGCATCTAAACAATGAATTCAACAAATGAATAAGTGCAAGTGCTCAACATGATAATGAATTCAACATTATTACACTTATGAACTAACTTGCATGTGTATGAAAATGTATATATTGAAGGAACATAAAATAGGGTTGAAATGGGCTCAAATTCCTATAATATGAAACTCTTTATTTGCATAAACACTCCATGCAAAGTACAGATGATAAAACCATATGCAACACAAAATATATTTTGTTTATCTTCAATTCACACAAATCTGGCCTGCAAATTACATTATAAAATCTCTTCAATTGATTAACAACAGTGGTGGTCGTACCAAATTGTTGTTTTCAACACATATAATTTGACTGCAAATTACAATATAGAAAACTAATAGAGGTGAAATTATAGAAGTTTAACACATAAAATATGCAGGAAATTAAGGCTCTACATAAACAATAGGTGAATCCAACGAATGTTTCCCTCAATGAGAAAACATTTACAGAGAAATCCCTTTGGCCTTATTACAGAGAAACTCAGTCCATCTACTGCCAAGATCCCTCCTCCCTTATATGTTCCAAATCTTTTCTTCTTATAGCCTTCTACCTTACTATTTTTACAAATCATATCTTAAAATGAATGCTTAATCCACAATTTCTTCCAAGAAGGCATATTGAATACAACAACAAGATAATGAACAACTCAAAAATTGAATCCTTAATAACAATTATTTCAAAATTAGATATGATATGCAATGTAATGGAAATTTTGATCTAATATGGCGGAGTTAGTTGGGATTGAGGTCGTATAGCTTCATCCTTATCTACTCCATAATCTAAATTTGTCACAACATCTTCTAACCAATGGCGTGAATCACTAAACCATAATCATTCTTTTTCCCATCGAATTCATGTTCTCTAGATTGGCCATTGGAAACCTAAATTTAGCTCTACATGAACCTAAAATTCAGCAATCGTCGAATTAGCTTTGAAGAAAATATTGACTGTCAATTTGCAAGGTTAAGGATTTATCCCACATTTGTCATGAAATTTGTTTTAAATGAGTTTATATATTGAAAAAGTGTTTTCACATCACTTGTGTATGAATTATGGAACTCTGCACGGTTGATGAGTATAGTTTACTTTTGATCTCAGGTTCCAATTCAACCAGATTGACTTTAACCTATAGTCGAGACTAGTCTTATTAACTTGGTATTCAGTTGGCCTGTCATTCCCAAACCTTTGGTGGCTTCTAACTCCCGGTTGGAAGTTTCCAAAATCCCCAAGTTCACCTAAATCCCATGGGAGTTGCAAAAAGATCCTAATTTCATGAGTTTTTTTTGAATTCCTTTTATAGAGTTTGATACCAAAATAATGTCCTTCGAAAAAAAGAAAGATAGTGGCTACACTCCAAAGAGGAAGAAGCCATCTACATTGCTTGCTTAGTGCTTTATCTTCCCTTTCCTTTCTCCTATTTTCCCCCACTACATCAATTTCCATTTTTTTCTTATGGACATATTTGGTCCTTGGTTTTTTTTCTCATCCCCCTCACCTTGAGGGTTTTAAGAAGTGTTCCTAGCCTTTGTGAATCTAGTTTTTCTCTTGTATTTTTTTGGCTCTTCCTTTCACTATTGCTCATTTTATTTTTTATTATCTTTAATAATTTTCCTATTCATTATTTTTGTCCTTGGATTTTACTTGTCATTTTCCTCATATATGTATGTATGCATTTAATCTTAACTACATCTCTTTCAAAAAGTGTCATTGACCCATTGTTGCCTTAGTTTCCCATTGTGTATTGATGTTTCATGAGTATCTACACCTCAGTTTATCATATTGTTTGCGATCCCTAATGATGGTTAAAGAAATATATCTAAAACATGCAGTAACACTAACATTTATGAACTTAACCCAAAGAATATGCACAATATGTCAATAAACGGTGAAAATTCACACTCTATAATTTCTTAATGTGTCTTCTATGATCTCCTCTAGTTCATAAATATAGAGATCCAAAAGTGTAGGAGAGAGTGGGGCACCTTGTTTGACTCCTATAGTGATCTGAAATTCCTCTGCATCAACATCACTTGCATCTACTCTACCAATGACCTAATCATAAAGTGTCAATTCTTGCAATGTTATTTTCTATAATTATAATTGTTTCATGTTGTTTTGAGATTATTTACGAGAGGCTTTTTATGGTGATACCATGGGTTTTGATTGTTTCATTTGTTTATAAACTATAAGTGGCATTTCTGAAAGGTGTGGAGGCCGGTCTATTTGATTATTTTTCAATTAATTTATTTTTAGTATCAATGTTCTCAAGTAAATTTGGAAGTTGTATATCAAAAGTACTAACCTTGGATTATATGAACTCTTTAACATCCTCAATCATTTTTAGATATGCCACAACATTTAGTTCCTTTTCGGGTGTTCCTTGCCTGGAAACATTCTTCAACCTTGTTGACATCTAAGTTCATAATATACTTTTAGAATGGTTTATAATATTAAAATGTGGCAAACCCTAGTTTTGTTGCCGCTTCTCTTTTTTTTGTATGAGTTTGCAAACCCTAGTAGTAGGGGCTTAGTTTATTTACCCTTTCACAATAATATGTTTTTGGGATCTTTAGGTATTTATTAGCCTTAATAGTTATTTTGATGTATAAATAATATTTTAATGGATTGGTCCCCTCGGTGCATTGGATTCCAAAACTTGTCCCTACTAGTGTTTTCCAAAAACATTTTTAAGTTTTACAGTGTACATTGTATATGAAATATGCACCACTGCATTTATTACTGTATAATGCATCGCTTGGCATCATTAGTGTTTTTAAAAAACACTTTCAAGTTTCAAAGTGCTCATTGTACGACAAATACACACCAATGTATTTATTACTATAAAGCACATTGTTTGGTCCCATTAGTTAAGAAAAAAAAAATCAGCTTTTGCAATGTGCATTGTACAATATATAGCACTTGTTAATTTATCACAATAACATGCAATATCGAGCATTAAAACCTACAAAATGTATTAGTGCATGAGATTTTTGTGTAGTTGTGCATCGGACTGCCCAGTGCTTCATACAAAATTAAACACATTGGTGTGAATTACTATATAAAGCACACTAGTACATATTACTGGATAATGCACATCAGTATTGTGTATTATTGTATAATGCAAACCAATGCATATTACTATATATTGTGCACCACTTAGATAAAAAACTATTTAGGTTGTACTTCTCTACTTAGTTTGTAAAACTTATTTCATAATTTGTATATTTTATTGTGTAAGTGTTTTATTAATAGAAGATAAGGGAAAATGACTTATATCAACGAGCGTGAGGGAATCACATCCCAAGAATAGAACTTGACAAGTTATTTGAAATTTGAATATAAAATTATTATATTTGAATTATCTATAACTTCAAATGATGTGTATTGGTTAATGTAAGTTCTAAACCTTTTACAGTAATGAAATGCACACACAAATTCTTAAAAAAACACAAAAGAACATAATTGCAATCACACATATACATAGATATTTACCCCGGAAACCCAAACTAGGAAAACCAACAACTTGTTTAGAGTTGCACCTCTAATTCTTATTCATCATCATCCTTCATTGTTTTAACCTCCGGGAAGGGGGGGCTCTGTCCCCTTGCAACCCCCTATATGGGAGGGGTTCCCCACCCCCCTATGACCCCCCCACTGCGGCCGATGCAAAAAAGTGTGTGGGGTTAGTCGTGCAAAGAATATAACACATACCCAACAATTAATGTATGTAATGCAAAGCAAAAACTTGAAAATACTTGATAAGATTTTTTGCAATATTAGTGGATAATACTGTAAAATATTTATGGAAATGTTGCAAACGGGGGAATGAGATGGATCAAAAGGTGATCATCATGAAGTTTTTCTTTGACTTTTTACTAGTAGTGTACTTTTAATAATAATAACTAATAGGTATAAGAAAAATTGATTTTGCATATGTTGAATGTTCTGTAGGGATCGACGATGTTGTGTTGTTGTAGAAAACAAAAGAAAATGGGCCCCATTCAACACATAAGACGAGATGACAAGGCAAAAAAGGGTTGATCGCAAATTTTGTGAGTACTCGCTTTTTCCTTCCTTAACATTTCATATTTGTTGTGACATTTTTATTTTAATTAATTTATAATCCTCCATGAATGTTTTCTACCAAGTCTTAACGTACAAAGAAAATCCAAATTCCATACAAACATTTGATTGACATTATATTACATACATGGGTTGTGAGTATATGTTGGAATATTAAGGGTTAATTGAACAACTTGTAAGTATCTATGTTGTGTTACTTCCTCTACTTTATAATTATATAAACAAGAAGAAATATTTAATTGTATATATACTTTGTCATGGTCTATAAAACTTGTAGGAAACAAAGTATGGAGTGGAGCCACTAGACACCCACCATATAATATGTTGAGAGATGACATAAAGAATAGCATCAAAAAAATGTGTATTGTGTATGAATCACTTGTTGCAATGGTATGTTTTTCAACTTACTCAATCTTGTATATTAAACTATAATTGTAGATATAAGCATTACACTTTATTTCTATATCTTTAGATGGAACAAGAATAGGAAGAACAAAATCAATCTACTCAAGAAAACATTGCAAATAACTCAAGCAAAGTATCCATTGAACATGATGAAGAAATGAGGTATGCAAGCAACCCAAGGAATGAGAACAATTCAATAGATAAATGATGATCAATATAATTGAATATTGCAAGTTTTATATTTTGAAATGTTTGTCTGTAAAAAGAAAACGTTTTGTTTAATGTGGACATATTGTTCCAATTGGTATGGTGACGGGTTACCAATAATTATAGAAATTATTTAATGACATTTTGATTATTGTGGACCTTTATGTTGTCTCATTTTGTATGATGAAGGGTCTCTTATTAATATACACTAAAATGAGTTTCTTATTCTATTGCAATCTCTAGCGTTGTAAAATGTTACATTGCAATGATTTACTTATACATGATTCGCATTACTACAAAGAGCAAAGGTGTAACTTGCTAGTATATTTATTTAAATAATACATTACATTAATACAATGATGATATCAAAATACGTGAATTAAAATATAAAATCATTATTATTATTATTATAAAAAAATATTTGATTTTATGATGAGTAATTGAAATTTTATAAAAAAACAAGTTGCATTAATATCCTTGCAACGTGGAGAAATTCAACACTAAAACATATCATATTGGTGCATTTTTTTCATTTGAAACAAAAATTTCTTTCATACATTTTTTCCAGTAGAAAATTTTCTCGATTATATTTAAGAAATATAATTTTCTTTACAATGCCAAGGAGGAACAAGTGTTCTTACAACATCGAATGGATCCCTATGTTTAGCTATGATCTGGGACCCAAAAAGAGGCCGGAAGCAAAGCCAGTATACATATTTCATGACAGTGATGCAAGACTGTAAGTGTTGACAGTCCTTGCTCATGGTGAGGACAGAGAAAAATAAATAAAAAAATCAAAACAAGCAAAATTAAAATTGGAGCTTGAGAGAGACCCAAAAACTAGATATGACTAAAAGATGTTTATAATGTCTTTCATACATATTCATGCATCGGTGAAATAATGTATTAATGCACCAATGCTAATAACTATAATAAAAGCATTGATCCTAATAACACTAATAAGAGAACTAGTGTTCTAAACTAGAACAACAACATCATTCAATGATACCATTACTTTTGCCATTATTGTTTTTGTTAATGTTACCAAGACTTCATGATGTGCAAGGTATATAAAAGTGGTGCTCAATCATACATAATGCATAAATTTTCTTTTGAAATATATAATTATAAGATATGTGTTTTCAAAATATATAATATGCACCCGTGCATATCAAATAGTTGTGCATTAGTGCACCTTATTGTTTGAAGCACATTGAAAAAAAAACCTCTGTTGGGACCTCCAACCACCCATAATTTTTCGTTATAGTGAGCATTCACTAAAACCTCTATTTTCAATAGTGAAGGTTTTTTGAATAATTTTGCCCAATCTTGTAACACTAAAATCCTTTGTTAAAATCTTCGCTAAGACGCGTTTTTATTTTCAATGATAGCATGATCATCTACTTCCTCAAGGTGCATGTAAGGGGACAAAAAGGCTTTATGTAGTTATGCAACCCCACCAAAACCTCTTTAGCCAAGGCTGAACAATGGCCTATGAACTAAACCAAGGAGAAACCTAGGACCTTAGGAAATGGTTTATTACAGGCCTCATGAGTTTCAATGAAGAAAAACATGTTGCATGTTGGGATTGAGGAGAAGGGATTCTAAAGAACTTGTTGAGAATAATAAAGAGCCACTGCACATCCATATTGCTATTAAAAGGGAAACCCATGAGATAGGAATTTGATAATAGAAGGTGGATGATGATGGGGTGGAGGGTGGTGGGGAAGCCATGGTTTATACTGACTTGGAGGGGAATCATCATGGATATAAGAATTTCCATTTTGAATGACAACCCATTTACCTTGTTTTTCGACTTCCACCTTTTTGGTTGTGTTTTTTTTCAACTCTTGATATTGAATTGTTGTAATTTATTCATCCATGTAGATTTTATTTGGGAGGGAAAAAGAGATTTTATGGATTGTAATATATATACCCAGGTTTGAAGGTTCTTTAAATTTGATAATTGAGGAGTTGTATTGGGTGAGACATACTTTCTCTAATATGATTTCCTCCTATTTAATGTGTTGTACTGGAAATCCTTTGAAGAGTCAAGTGGATTGCCATGTTTCAATAGACCTTTGATGATTCGTAAAAAGTAGGCCTATGGTCTGTCTGTCTCACCAACACAGATTCTATTACAGAATAAAGATTTTATTTCTATCTTGATCTTCTTCATCTTGTTATAATCCTTGCAATATGCCAATTAGTCCATTCGACCAAATAATAAACCAGTTGACCACCCACTAGTAGATTTGGCCTTATGGATGATCAGTTGAATGCTTCGATGGTCGGGTCAACTGAATGGAACCTCGGTTGAATGTTTTGATGGTTGAGTCAACCAAATGAAAGCCCAGTTGAATTATTTGATGGTCAAATCGACTAAATGAAAGCCCAGACGAATTATTTGATGTTTGAGTCAACCAAATGAAATCCCAGTCAAATTATTTGATGGTCGGTTCGACCAAAGGAAAACTTGGTTGAATTATTTGATGATCAGGTCAACCAAAGGAAAGCCCAGTCAAATTATTTTATGGTCAGGTCAACCAAAGGAAATCCCGATTGAATTCTTTTATGGTCAAGTCGACCAAAGGAAAGCTCGGTCGAATGCTTTGATGGTCGGGTTGACCAAAGGAATGCTCGGTCAAATTCTTTGATGGTTGGGTCGACCAAATGAAGGAAAATTGACTTCAAGAGTAACTTATTCAGAATGGGTCGACTAATAGTTGAAAACAAATATAGAGGTGGATTTGATCTTCAACAGAAAATAAAAAAAATTGTAGGGTGATTTGGTGAACCTCAGCAACTAAAAAACATCTAGAGGCAATTTTGATTCCCCACAATAAATAAATAAAAAACAAGGGATGCATTTAGATGTTCAACAATGAATAAAAACTCCCATGGGTCTCTGAATTCGCCCAAGTAAGTAAAATTTCACCCAAGCAGTAAATAAAACACCTAGGGGTCCATAAATTCTCCCAGGCAAGTATTAATTCCCCCATGTATGTTTAAATTCTCCCATACAATTTTAAATTCACTAAGGCAATGGGATAAAAATTTGGACGAGTGCTACAGGCTAAAAAAAAAACTTCAATAGAGTATGCATACATTGTCGTAACTCAAAACCAAACTCCCAAAGCACAGATTGCAATAAATCATAGATTCAACATTTAAATGGGAATTTTATTATGTTGAGGACAAAACTATAATGGGGTGTGCTATACACAGTCTATGTGTATTGTCACTCACTGACAATATAAAATTGTAGAGGCCAAGGCTCAGAGACACCCTTTTTTAGAGAGAACATGCACATTAACTCCTTCATCCACTCAACTTCGAGCAAGATACCCTCTTCGAGCTCCCATTTGTGTTATTGTCCTTCTCTCTTTCTCCTTTCATCTCCCTTCCTTCCTCCATTCTTCACTACTTCTCTCATTACTTTTAATGGGATGATCTTGGAAGGCCAACAATCACAATTGTTTGTTTCACCTTCCCACTGTGTCAGAAGGCAGAATAAAATGAAATAAAGAAAACATGTGTATTTACAATATTTATAATTATTTGCCAAGATCCAATTCAGATCATTTGATCTTCTAGTTAATAAGTTTCAACCATTTTTTTCTTTCTTCTTCAAAGTTAGCTTGGATCACCACATCTAGTATAGGTATTGGTTTCAAGCTTCAGGTGCCTTTAACAACTTGTGCCTAGGTAGTACTAACTTAGTCAATATTAGGGGCAAGTTCTTTCTAATTCACCAAACACACCAAGGTATTTTCTTCAAGACTTGAAATTTCCTTTGAAGTATCTTTTGTGGATTGAAGGTTAGCGATGAGAAGTCCAATCCTTGTAAAAAAAAATCTAGAATTGTAATTGTTTCATGTTGTTTTGAGATTGTTTTTGAGAGGTTTGTTATAGTGATACCATGAGTTTAAATTGTTTAATTCATTTAGAAACTGTAAGGGGCATTTCTAAAAGGTGTGGAGTCCAGTTTATTGGATTATTCCTTAATTAGTTTATTTTTAGCAGAAATGGTCTCAACTAACTTTGGAAGTTGTATGTCAAATGTCCATGCCTTGGATTATATGAACCCTTCAAGATCCTTGAATATTTATAGAGAGGTCATGGCATTCGATTCCTTTCAAGGCACTTCTTTCTTAACAACGTTCGTCAACCTTGTTGACATTTAGGTTCATTGTAGACCCAACTAGAATGATTTATAATATTAAAACTATCATTTTCATTTCAAAAACATTCCACATTCATTTTCAAAATTTATAAATATATTATTATTATTATTATTATTATATAAAATATTTTTAAAGAGTCTATTGGGTTGTGGTGTAGTGACAACTTGGAGAATTTATTGTGCATGGGGTTTATTAAATGTGGCTATTGATTATATTGAATATTGTTGATGCATCATTTCAGTAGATTATTGTATGGTGTTAATGAAGTTCCATCAAACCCTATTCTTAAGTTAAGTGTGTGAGAGTGGGTCGAGCTTATTTCTAGGTTTACCATCCATAAAATGGCAGGTTCCATTTAAAAAAAATGTTTCTAAACAACATTTTGTTGAAAAAAATGGTTTCTAGAAATAAAATTTCTTAACAAAACATTCTGAGCCTAAGACTCAATGAGATATATCATCTAACTAAGTCTATCAACTTAGATCCATATTAATCCTAAATCTATCAAGCATTAAGAGGGATCAAATCCTTCAAAATGAAAAATTTTCCACAAGTTTTTGCTCTTTAAAAAAAGTTTGCATTTCAATAAATTTGAACCTTATTATATATATATATATATATATATATATATATATATATATATATAATCATGACACAACTCTCTAGCACTCGGCTGTACAACTTACTCGGAGGCACTAAAAAAAAGCATATGTGTTACACATCGAAATTACTCACTTCGATAGTGTCGCAAGTGTCGCATTTTGCTCACAAGTGTCGCAAGTGTCAAAGAAAGCATATTGCCATGAGACCTATGTTGTGCCTATAATGACATGAGAAGGACACTTGAAACACCTCAAACATTTCATTTGGAAGAAGAGAAATGAGTCAACATGCTTATGAACCTCTTGCCATCTGAAAGCACCCAAAAAAATGAGTTTTTGGAGGGGAGCACTCCCCTATACCTCTCTCAGGAGTGTTGGCCCCCCCCCATAAGCTATCAAGGAATGTTATAACACTCCTTTTCCCTTTTGCAGGAGTGCTCCTACCCTCAGGAGTGTTGGCGCTCCCCTATACATTACTAGGGAGCGTTATAATACTCTGAGTGCCCTTTTGAGGGAGCGCTACCTATTCTAGGCAGCAGTTGATTTGTTGAGAAGAATGGGGAAAGGATCTTTTCATTCTTAGAAGGAAGTTGGATTTGAATCCTTAATCAATCCATGATCTTAGGGCAGATCCCTAACTGAAGGAGGAAAATCCTCAACTTACTCTCAATATATCTCAAGTAGTTGAGCCTCTCCAAGGCTATATAAGCAAGCTTTCTCGTGGTGAAAGGGGAGCTTGATGGAGACTCACATCAAAATTATGATCTCATAAGTGATACACAGTGAAGTGGAGGCTAATCAGCGAAGCTATCATCATTCTGATCGTGGAGCTTCTAAGCAAGGGTTAGAAAAGGAGGACTTGGCAGAACTATCACATTCCATCTACGGTTGTAAGTAATGTTTTGTCCTGATTAATATAATTTGCTTGGCCTGTTTATTTATAATTCATGTTCAATCTCACATAAATTTGTCTCTTTGGTAGATAGACCTATTTTGGACTAATCTTGATAGAATAGGAAGTAGTCGTACTTTATTTTTCTACAGGATCCATCGAGGAGAGAAAGATTGGAGCTCAACTCGAATCGTGCAGGGACAAACGTCGATTAAATGTATTTCTCCTCTCCTTCCTTCTCACACACTAATCCACATAGATCTAAAAGGAAGTCAGTGACCATGATAAGCACTTTCTGTCTTAGAGTTAAGAGTCTAGCTCTTTGAGGAGATCTTCCTGTCCGCAGGGAGATTTTCCTTCAACAGAAACTGGCAACTCTACTGGAGAGAATCAAATCGAAACTTTTGGTTTTGATTTTTACTCATAGACCTTGTCTTACCCTTTGATTTTTTTCAGGCCTTGTTCACCCTTTTTGCTTGATTTCATATGCTGATTGACTCCTTACCCCATCACACTCAGCTTGATTGCCAAAATTTGACTGAAATTTTGGGTTTTTGGACATTTTCATGAGCTTTTTAAGCCTCGTGCCCGTATGGCCATGTTAATACAGCGCCAGTGCTCCCTGGATGTGTTAGGCAGAGCGCTATAATTCTTGGTTCCCCTTACACCAGAGCGCCAGCCCTCTTTTGGCAAAAAAACCTTTCCAGAATTGCTTTTTCTAGGGTCCAATCCCTATGTTTCACTTGTTGAGCCTCTCTATGAATCAATGCTTCTTCCCACTGGACTTTGACATCCTTCCTTCTAAGGAACAAATACCTTGTTGTTCAGATTTTGTGGCCTTCTTCATTATTTTTTGAGTTTTTTCTACTGTTGGGAGTTTGAAATCAATCCACTGTTTTTTCTCTCCTATCTGACTGAGCAGGAAACTCTGGTGAAGGACATCTGAAGTCTGTGACTCTTCTCACTTGGTTTTTTGAGGTCATTGTTTTTCAAACATCTCTCTTTTATGTGAATTGTTTGATTTTTCTTTGTTGTTTTTGTTCTTTGTTTGCTTCTTGTTTTAATCACAGTAAGAGGGTGTGTGTTGTGTGTGCGAAATCTGATCATACTTGTCTGAATCTCCTTGATCTGAAAAGGTAGTTGATAGGAGAATTTTTTGCATTGAATTAGTCATCATTCGCATACAAACGAAAAAGATACATTTTAGTGCTTGATTTGCATATTAGAAGGCGTTTTTGAAAATTTTTTAGCATTGCATTAGATTCGATTGAGAACCAATTGTTTGAGGACTTTTCATATTAGTGTTTGAAAGTGAAAACGACTCCTTCTCTTTCCCTTAAATAGGCGTTCATTGAAAATAAATGATTTCTTATCATATTCTATGCATCTTTTTGGGCATTGAGTCATCATTCCATTAGTTTCACTTTCGTGCACCCTTTGAGTAAAGAACAGCTATAAAACGAACGTTAATTAAAAACTATCTAGAACATTTTTGTTTTTAGGATCTTCCACCAATAGTAGACTAGGGTTAGCACTTTGGATTAGGCTATGAGTACAACTCTCCAAAGTTTCCAAAACAAACATTAGCATCCTGAGATAGGGAGAGTCAAATACAATTATCGTATTGGTTTTCTGGGATCCCCCTCTCACACAGGGGTTACGCACGAGGTCACATTCAGGCGAATTATGGAGATTATCCCTCCATGGTTCAACTGTTTGTAGTGGTCGGATCGTATATTGGGGGTCACTGGAAGGTATACCCACAATTATGTGTGGGAGCCTTTTGGGTTGATTTCGGACTTGTTATCTTGCCCATACATTTCGGATCAGACTATCGACTATACTCGCCCAGGGAATCACTACAAATTGGTTTCTTTATTTGCCATAATCTTTAGGTACTTACACAAGGTGACAGTGAAGGGAAGTCTCACTGTACCTGGAACAGACATTGGTCAAACTCACTCGGGCTCCTTGGAGGGTAAATCCACAATTATTGCGTGGAAGCTTGCACCAAGGTGAAATTCTGTTAAGCAGGTCGTCATTGTAACTGTTCCACCATATCCCATCCCCTTCTTGACTTGATCACGCGATGTTGGATTTCATCACCAACTAGTACGGTCATCGAGAGAAGTTTTTTCTACTTGGTTGATTCCGAGATTTTATTAGCGCATGTTGTTTCTTTTTGTTAGTTGGCCCTAGATTCTCAATGTGTTCTATTATTCTCCACAATTGAGCCCATAGACGATAAAGGTCTTCGTCGATCACGTAGGATGCAAGGGCTTCCTCTGGAAGGCTATCAACCCTTACCTCCTAACCCTCCAGAAGAAAACTACCGTAGAGAGGTAGAAAATCCATCTGACGTTGGAAGTGTTATTTCTCCCCCATTAGATAACCTAGAAGACGCCTTGGAAACGGTTGAAAATCCCACCACACCTGTGTCAGTAACTCCTCTTGAACCACTTTTGGTTCATTTAGACTCCCTTGGGAACGTCATAGATGAAGAAGTCCCATGATTACCGAAGACGATATTTACCGAAACATATATGGGATCCACGGAACCAATCTTTGGTGATGAGTATAGGACTCCTATTCGTCCTAGCACCGCAGTAGAAACCAATCCCATACCTGATCATTCTGTATGGAGGACTTCATCGGGACGCGATCTCTATGAAAATTTTGAATCTATTCGACAACCCTTTCATCCTCATGACCCTCCTAGTGAAACAGGACCATCCGGTCAAACCATGAATCACCCAGTCGAACAGGTTATTCACCCTACTGCTACACCAGCACAAGTACATCCTAATGTTGGACTCATCACTTCTACTCATCCCCAAAGCACTTAATCTCTACCCCTATTTCTACAAGTTTTTACTCTACAGCGCCGCATGTTCCAAACGATCCTGGTGGAACATCTTCTCACCCGAGAATGCAGACCCCTGCTGGCCAAACACAACCAGCTGGAGGGAAACCACCATCCAATGAACCATTTCCTCCTGGAGGACTACCTTTCCATGGCGGGCCTACCCCTCTCGGGGAACATTCCCCTTTTCATACTCCTCCTGGAGGGCAACCTTCATTTGCCAGTCACACCCCAGTCATAAATCCACCGCTGGCAGGGGAGAAACCCTCGTTTACTGGAAACCCTTCACAATCCTGGGGAGTATCTTAAGGAGGCATTTTTACCCCACCCCAGGTTGGGGGGCACTTGTATAATAACCCACTAGGAGGAGTATCCAACCCTATCCCTTCTAGAACATCTTACAGACAATCTTATCTTGGCGGCATCCAAAACACCACCTGGAGTTCTTCGAGACCACAGTCTTATCCTCCTCATGGGCCTCATGTGTATCCACCTCCAGGATCTACTCCTTACCATTCTCAAGGGAAAAATATTTATCCTCCTCATGGGCACATAAATTACCCGGCCTATAATGTCCCGAACCCACCAGGTTATGCCAATGTTCCGCATGCACCATCAAATCCTTCTTATCCTGGCCAGCAACAATCATATGTAGGAGGACCTACTAGTTAAAACTATCCACCTATCCCAGTCTATGGTCCTACTGGTGTTCCTATGTCGTACCAGTATCATTCGCACATTAACCGACAGTTACCTTTCCTTGCGACTCTGGATCTCTGTTGACGGGCGAAATTGACCGTCCGTCAACTGGGAGAGTGGAACCGGTCCGGGGTTGTCTAAATAACCCAAGTCGTTTGGTATGGACCACCCTGACGAGTTTAACGGCTCCGTTGGCCGCTCTAAGGTCTCGTAAGGAAACCAGAGAGAAAAGTTGATCTAAGTTAAGTGATCTAAACTAAGGAAACTAGAAACTGATAAAACAAACTAAAATAAACTACTAATCTAACTATGAGCTACTAACCATTATATATTTACAAGATACTAACTACGATTATAATAACTTAAATCAACTACTTAATTGTCAGCGAGGTTATTCCCTATTCACAAATGTACACTATAGACAAACTACAGATTTGATTAAAACCTGCAAAACTCATGTGTTCGCTGCCCTAAGACAGCCAAGAGTCTCTTTTTATCTTTTATGTTTTATGCAAAGGAAATAAAACTATTGAAATTAAACAATCTAATCTATCTTACTGATATTAAACAATTTAATATAAATCTAATTAAACTAGCTTTTATATTAAACTACTTGACATAAACAGTAAACAC
>WSFP011490335.1:0-14933 GCA_009831015.1 Picea engelmannii | reverse complement strand
TTTCCCCAAATCCCATTTAATTTATTGTTCAATAATTTAATTCATAAAAATCCTCCCCGTACATGTGTCACCCATCCCCTTCATTGCACCATAAATCAATTTCATTAATTAATTAATTACTCCTATTTCCCTCACCCACCTAAAAGAAATCGTAGAATCGTTGGACTAGGTGTCCCCATATTTCCTTACACATTTTAATGAATTATCCCCTTACTAATTTACTATTTGAGTTTAATTTAGAAAGTTCTTAAATGCTAGATACCTTACTAAGTTAGTCTTTCTCCATTTTACCTTGTGTTTCGCCTTTCCTTTTATGTTTCCCTCTTTTTCCTAGTTTCCTAATTATTTTAACTTTCACTCTTTCCCTTTTGATTTAAAAATCAAATTGGCAAGTGTAGAAAATTGACTTTTTCTCCTTTATATTTTTAATTAATAAGTTTTTAATTACCATATGTAACAAACAATTATTTTCCCTTTTGCCCTGTTTTTATATTTTATCCCACAAAAGATTTTTATAAATTAATTGAATTGCTTACCCCCTTCTCGTCACATGATTAATGATGATAATCATTATTATTTATTTATTTTTATTTTTATTTTTATATAAATATATATATATATATATATATATATATATATATATATATTATCACAAGTATCACTTAGACCTAGACTTTATTTTGCTAGACTGGGCGACATTTTATTGGGGAAATTTTTTAAAATCTTTCTCATCACATTATTTTTTCTAATGCCATATAGGTTTATTCATTTATTATTTAACAATGTGGTGTGCCCTTTAGGACACACTAGGCTCTCCAAGGGTGCCACTCACCTCATTTTGTTTCCCTTATCCAACTTGCCCTTCAGGACGCACTACGTTCTCCAAGGGTGTCACTTTTCTCTTTCCATTTTTTTTGCGCGACATGCCCTTTAGGACATAATACGTGATCCAAAGGTGCCACTCACCTCTTGACTAATTTGGTAGACATAAAAAAACCCTGGATTCAATACTCCGCCAGGTGATCTTGTGGGAGACTAACGACCTCTAAGGAATAAGGCCCCTTCCTTATTGCATGCCCCTTAGAATCATCATGAGTGACTGTCACAATATGCTCTCATGGCATCATGGGTCTTCTGAAACTAGGTAGTCGTTAACCTATAGTTTGAGCCATGACAGGAGTGCTAGTAGGTTGTGGAAAGGCTCTTGTCCACACATCTCTCTCAAATTATTTGGCTATTTTCCATGACCCCTCTACTCCACATGTGAGTCTCGTCGACAAGCTATCGTCAACCTGCATCATCAATGAATCATGTCAGAAATATATCCATAATCATATCATCTAAACAAAATCACAAATGTCATATATACAACAATCAAACCCTAATAGTCCACTCCCTGACTTGATCCAGAGTCCGAGGGGTTCCATTGATGCCTCTGCATCCTCAAGGTCCAAAATCTTGGACATTCAGGAAAACCGAGTCAATAACACCTATCTATGTCAATACAACAAAATAACATGTCGTCAACCCATAACGCCTCATATTCATAATAAAATTCCCAATAGTATAATAATTTAGATCACTTGCAAGAATGTATCCTCAAAGAATAAGTTTTCTCAGTGCACGCAAGAGCGGGATGTTACATACACCCCCTCTTGCTCTAAAATTTTTCCCAAAGTTTCACAGTATATAAATGCCAAAATAATGTGCATCATAGTATCATAAGTATATATATCAAACAAAAATGGAAACTGTTGGTGCATATCATATGTGTCCTCATAGGTCATTGAGTTCATACTATAGTTGTCCGACTGGACCTTGACCTGATCTACTGGTCTACATCGTAGCTGTCGAATGTGATGATCCAGGATGTGGATGGGCTTAGCTGTGAGCACCCCCTCGTCCAATACCTACAAGGACCTCATGTCAATAATATGTGTAGGATCACCAATATAATATCTCAAAACAGATACGTGAAAAACATTGTGCATACTTCTCAAAGAATCGGGCAAGGCTAGTAGATAGGCCATGGGCTCCTTCCTCTCCACAATTTTGAAAGTTTGGACGAACCTAGGAGAGAGTTTAGCTCTTTTTCCAAACTTTATCGAACTCTTATGCACTGTTACATGCAAGAATACTCGATCTCAAACTTCCTCAGTACGGTCAACATGGTGCGCATTGGAATAACTCTTTTATCGATCCTGCACTTCTTTAATCCTTTGTCTTATTGTTTTCATTTTCTATTCCATTTCTCTGATCGCTTATGGTCCCACTAGGAACCTATCCTCAATTTGATCCCAACTCAAAGGTGTTCGACATCATCATTCGTAAAGAAAATCGAAAGGTGCCATCTTAATGGTGGTTTGGTAACTATTGTTATAAGTGAATTCCACCAAATGCAAGGATTCTTCCCAACGCTTTTGTTGGTCCATCACATACATGTGCAACATGTTCTCTAAGGTCTGGTTCATTCGTTCGATCTACCCGTCAGTCTCCAGGTGATACACAATACTAAAGTTAAGTTGGGTTCCCAAGGCCTCTTGGAAACTAGTCCAAAATCATCTAGTAAACATTGATCCTTGATCAAATATAATCTTGTTAGGCATGCCATGAAGGCTCACAATCTCACTGATGAAAAACCTAGCTATGTCAGGTTCCTGATACATCGTATGCACAGGAATAAAATGAGCACTCTTCATGAGAGTGTTGACTACTGCAAAAGTCGAGTCATGTCTCCTTGCCGTCAGTGGAAATCCAACAATAAAATCCATCGAAATAACCTCCCATTTTGATTCTGACACTAGTACATATGACCAAATTTGCGACGGTTTTTCGTTTCTATTGCCACACTTATCCATTAAAATTTCCACGAAATCCAAGAATTTTTTTCATTGCTATATCCACAAACATGGTGTTTTTGGAAACACTGATGAAATTGTCTCACCACATGTCATCACCATCAACAAAGGTTAACATTATGCATCGTCCCAATTATGATGAAACTTCCTAGCAAATACGACGAAAAATCGTGGTAATGTAAAAACATTTGTGGGAATTTGCGACGAAAAAGCGTGTCAATAGCGACGAAAAATTTTGCCAAGGAAAAAACATACAACACAGATGTTGTATGTGCAACGAAAAACCATGGCAACTTGCGAAAAAAAAGAGTGGCAATAGCGACGGAAATTTATGTCAAGACCAAATTTCGATGCAGATGTTGTATGTGCAGCACAAAACCATAGGAAATTGTGACAAAATTTCGTTGTTATTGCAACAGTTTGTAACAACCTCCTCGTTACCACAACAACTCTGACAACAGGTGCAATTTTTTTTTTTTGTTGAAAGTGTGTGTGGTCGTGTAGATAAGAAATAAACACGTTGGGCCCTACGACGCCACCCGACGACTAACAAGACGCACCCATGATGAGCACCACAAGTAGACACAAGACGCTCGACAATAACCGAAAACATGAACGATCATAGATATAAGGCGCACAACACAAACATTTGACGACATACTGGGTTACGCACAGTACGAACACAGAGGGGTGAATCCATGCTAGTAGATCTTACTATTTCCGCACAAGAAAGCAGGGCGTTTAATCTTAGTTCTCTTCTCCGGAGAGAGAGAAGGTCAGATAGGCTCCTGGCCGACTGCTCAGGAAGAAACTAGTAATCTCCGGCAGGTGTGTCGCAAGAGTGGAAACCCTACCTTTAAAGGGCCCGAGACTCTTGATATGGCACCGGATGCTTTACACAGAAAATACACTCAGACATATATACTAAGCTACAGGAGGCGTATACATCCTTCTTGACATGACTAACCCCATACTCCAAAGACTCAACCACGTACGACAGTAAAACAAAAAATGCACGACCGCAACCTGGATGGAAGGTGCAGAACACAAAGACTCAACAACGACCGGCAATTATAACGACAAGGTGTTATCTCCGCCTCCATTAGCATTAAGTATCAACCCGTTATTCCCTTAAATTTCCTTCCATCGAAGAGTTGCCGATTCCACCCTTGAATAATGTAAATCAATTTATTGCAGGTTCCCAACACTAATGCAAATAACTGATTGTGCAACATCATAATTCCAAAACCATACTACTGATTTACCTACATTACATTCTAAATAAATCATGACAATTTTACCTTCAAATCTTATCGGGAAGGGGTAAGTATCATAATGGACGAAATTTACCTGAACTCCATAAACATAACATATGGTCGAAGAAACGTATTGGAAGATAAATAGTAAGGGTCCCAACTTGAGATGTCATTGAAAAATCTGCCATTTTACCTCACCTCACAGGCTAGCATCATTATATTAAAATATAAGGTCTTTGCAATATAGCTGACTATTGTCCTAAGAAAACTACAAGGATATCGTCCATTCACCTACAAACTATCTAAATCCATTACTTAATATTTCCTTTAAACAAGTAACGAAGAAATAACCTTATCATAACATTAGCATTAAATTAAATTAATACATTATTTTAAACATTACCAGGAAGGACAATGGTAATAGGAACAAGCCTTATCCTAAATATTGGTATCAATACCCCCTCATTACCTAGTGGTTTAAGTCCACCCTCATGACACACCCTTATCCCATGTCAATATATAAGAACAACATCGTATCCTTAAATAACATCTGGTCTAAATTAGCCTCATGACATCATATTTAAAATGCCAATATGTAACAATGACAATATCTAAATTGAACATATTTAAAAGTAACCGAATTTAGAACAACATCGCATCCTTAAATAACATCGTGTCTAAAATAATCATCATGACATCATATTTAAATGCCAATATGTAACAATGACAACATTTAAATTGCTCACATTTAAAAGTAACCTAATTTAGAACAACATCGCATCTTTAAATAACATCGTGTCTAAAATAACATCATGACATCATATTTAAATGCCAATATGTAACAATGACAACATTTAAATTGCTCACATTTAAAAGTAACCGAATTTAGACAGGACCAGAAGTAATAATAATTGAAATGCCAATATTCGAAATACCCACCTTTACAACTTTAGTTTTTATACGTTATTTSGGAGTTGCTGAAAGYGCATTAAATGGTCCCCTCGACTGCATTCAGAGCGTATCTAGMAGAGCACAATTTAATGTACAGAGTAGCTGTCAAGTGATAYGATAAAGCTCAAATTTTGAGATTTAAGATGATGTGATTTAGACTTGCCGGAATTGGTAAATTGCAAAGTATTCATCAATGGCGATTGTAAAGAACAGCGTTATAAACAGTTTGGATCTAATATCATATCAAGCGCTCCCATTAGTTTGCTGTCAGATCATTGCTCACATCAATTGTCTTGGTCTCAAAATTTCCGTAGACAGATTGATTCACAACAATTGTACTCAAGTTGATTGTAATTACCATCCATTCACGTCGGTCCTATTGACTGGCCATTGGGTACCTATTCCTTCCAATTGGCACACAATGTATAATTGGATTTCGTGACCCAATGCCTGATTCCTTTTAGAGTTGCCTGGCTACTCTATATGACTGGAATCTGATTATTTTTTTTGTTGCATAGCTATCTAGGCCAGCAATATACGGCTTGCTAAGCAGGCTGTATATAGTCATATATCTCAGCGTATATATCAAGGTTATTAGATTATATATGTCGCGTCATTAGATACTATTATATACTATTGTGACACCAACGCTTATTAATTCATATCAATAAAGTTACCCTTACCTGATTCAGCAAAAATCCTTGAATTCACCTTTAATAAAAATTAAAACCCAGCACCGTTATCTAAACCAATACAATGCTCTACGTTACCACAATAGTCCCTCAGGACAGAATTAGCAATACCCATAATATTATACTCAAGGCAACTGAAGGTCAATAGTTTACCTACGCCAGGCTTCTACACGTTGCTATACCCAATCAGCATTATTAAAGACCGAAATCTCAGTCAATACTTAATGCATTGGAAAGACAAGAATTTGTATATGCCAGGGTTCTGCCATTACTACACCGACTTGTCTTTATTAAATACAACAACTCTCAGTCAATACCCAATAAAATATCGATATCCTGAGCATTAGTGTTACCATATTCGCGCGTCCCGCATCGAATTCGCCCAGTAAAGGAAATAATTTTTGACTATGGCAGTTTGACACCCCCGCAAGGAATGTTCGAATCGAGGAGAAGGGTGCTACCCAAGGAAAACACTTCCTAGGGAACGCATGCCGATCTCTGAGAAGATCTAACTCCACCCTTCGGTCTCCTCGCCCAGGCCATGCATGAACCTTCTAGAAGACAGGAATTCGTGAAGATACTGGATGGCCGTTACCCAACGGCGTATAGAGATAATTAACCGGAAATATAACTAGGTGGTTGGGATCACGTGGTTACCATACCCTCCCCCCAAGTCGCAAGGGCTCATAATTCAACGCCCAAAAACAACAGAAAAAAAAAATTAAACCAGAGATTGGGGGTTGGCTGAGCGAGAACTTCCTGCAGCCATCACAGAGGCACAATAGGACGAAGGAAAAAGGGTCATTGGCCATACCCACGGTGATGCCAACGCAAACACCCTCGGTGCATAAAACAGTAAATACGCAGCAAAGAAGCGCGCACAGAGAACGCACACAGTGAATAGAATCGCACACGGTAATTTATAATGAGGTGAAAACAACTGATAAACAAATGCCCCAAACACAAACGAAATGCCCACAGGAAAGAAAAGACTCCCATCGTGAAGTAAGACGCCCACGGCAAAAGAAAATCCCTCGATATGAAGTCTGGGTTAAGAATTCAGACTGCCGGTGAGGTAACGCCCAACCGGCCAAGTAGAATTTCATTTCGCAGACCGAGTTTCATTGATTGGGTTCAATTCTGAGTGCCTGTAAACAGAATACGTTTGCCAACTAAAATTTCATATCGCAATAGGTTTTATTAAATGGGTTAACTTTCAGGACGCCCGCGAAATATATATAAACACCCCAGGCACCAATGGAATCACCCACCAAAGAGAAAAAGGGGAAAAAATGAAATGCGAGAACATTGATAACCATTGAAACGAAGTTTATAAGAAAATTTTTATAGTAACCAAGTATACTACTGGTTCATACCATAACCATTGGAACTGCATTTTTATACTAAGTTATCCAACAACCCTTGAAACCACAAGCGTATACAATAACCGTTCTACTCTACAAATAGAGAAGCGTACCTTGCCTTAGCTCCCGCTTGATGACGTCCGTGCGCGCCGCGTTGCTCCTGCCGCTCCTTCCCCTGCTTGCCGACCGTAGAGGACTCACCTGTACCTCCCAGCCAAATGCTAGGGGTACTCTCCTTCCTCCTTAGCCCCCCGAGCCGCAGAGGGGCCACACACAACCCAGACGATAGCCTATCTTCTCAGCTTGCCTCCAAGGCTGAGCTACCACTCAAGTCTGTTGAGAATCCCCAACTCCTACAAGAAATCAGTCCAGTCTCTAGTCTGGCAGCATAACAATACCAATAGCCCCAAAAGACCCCCTCTTTTCCCTTCTCCCTTTCTTTTTATCCAGTCTCAAACCCTAATCCTCTTCTTCTTTAGGTTTTCCCCCCTTTTTCCTTTTTATTTTCTTATTTTTCTTTTTATTTTATTTTTCTTATTTTATTTTATATATATATTTTTTTTATAAACTCAAGGAGTAAGTGCGCTCATTAATAATTTCCTTTTATTTCTACATGCGTAACTTTTATTTAGGGTAGAGGCAGTAGGGATTAATAATTTATGGAAAGAGAATCCATTTATCATTTTCATTGTTCTAGAAATTTAAGATTAAGGAATACACACCATTTGTTTATAATGTATGTATATATATATATTTTCATTTTTTATTTTTTTTTATTTGTAAGCATGCATTCATCATAGTAAATTATCATTATCCATCATTTAAATTCATCATTAATATATACATATATATATAGGATAATGAGAGATTAAGGTGATGGCAAACATGTATAGGGGAAAAGTAAATGTATTACATAAAACAAATAATGAGGAATTACGGGGAGGGATGGTGATTTAGTAATATGAACTGAACATGAAAAAGGGAGATGACTACTGGAAGATTAAGGTGATGGAGGATAGTTTAATAAAGTAGACTTGGATAATGAGAGGATAATGGTCTGAGTTCTTTTTTTGTTTTTTGTTTTTTTGAAATTTTCATTTGTTAAGGTCACACTAAATCCCCCCCCCTCCCTTTTTCTAGAAAAGTCTTAGGCTTAGGGCTTAGTTTATGAGCTAGGCGATGATTGGTTAGGGGAATTGCTTAAGGTTTTATTCTGGTGTTGATGACTTAGTGCTAATTAGGCTGACTCCTTCAACCACATTATTGCGACGTGCCCTTCAGGATGCACCACGTGCTCCAAGGGTGCCACTCGCCTCTGTAATTTCTTTTGGGAAACGTGCCCTTCAGGACGCACCATGTGCTCCAAGGGTGCCACTTGCCAACTGAGTTTCTTTTGTGCGACGTGCCCTTCAGGATGCACCACGTGCTCCAAGGGTGCCACTCGCCAACTGGACTGATTGGTAGACCTCTATAACCCTTGGAGTCAACACTCCGCCAGGTGAACTTGTAGGAGACTAAGGGTTCTAAGGAATAAGGCCCCCGCCTTATTGTGCACCCCTTAGAATCATCGTGAGCGACTGTCGCAGTCCACCCTCATAGCATCGTGGATCCTCTCAAACTAGGTAATCGTTAACCTGCAGTTCGAGCCACGGCGGGAGTGCTAGTAGGCAGTGGCAGGGCTGCTGTCCACCCCTCTCCCTCAACCTCTCTGGAATCCTGTGTGGCCCCTTTAATCCATATGTGAGTCTGGTCGGCAAGCTATCGTCAGCCTGCATCATCAACAATCATGTCAAAAATGTCAACAACAAATCATCAATCGAATGAAACATCATAGTAAACATATCATCCAAAAAGCACACTCCCTGACTCGGTTCAGAGTCCAAGGGGGTTCTATCGATGCCTCCGCATCATCAAGGTCAAAAACCCTGCACACTCAATAAAACTAAGTCAATAGCACCTATCTACATCAAATAGTAACACATCTGTCAATCGCAACATAATCAAGTAATAATGGCCTAACATCATAAAGGTCCAGATCACTTGCGAGCAAGTGTCCTCAAATAATAAATGTTCTCAGTGTGCCAGAGCGGGATGTTACATACACCCCCTCTTGGTCTAAACTTCGTCCCGAAGTTTCTCAGTATAAATGCAGAAATAAAGTATCATAGTATCATAAGTCTATCTATCAAACAAAAATGGAAACTGCTAACGCATATCATATGCGTCCTCCCAGGTCACCGAGTGCGGACTATAACTGTCCCACTGGACCTTGACCTGATATATCGTTCGACGTCGTAACTGTCGAACACGATGATCTGAGACGCGGATCGGCTCAGCCATGAGCGCTCCCTCATCCGATACCTGCAAGGAACTCAGGTCAATCACATGTGTAGGATCACTAATATAATGTCTCAGAACAGATACATAATAGAATCGTGCATACGCCTCAAAGAATCAGGCAAGGCTAGTCGATAGGCCACGGGCCCCTTTCTCTCCACAATCTCGACAGGTCCCACGAACCTAGGAGAGAGTTTATCTCCCTTTCTAAACTTGATCGAACTCTTATGCGGTTTAACCCGCCAGAAGACTCGATCGCCGACCTCGTAACTACAGTCGGCTTGGTGCACATCGGCATAACTCTTCTGTTGATCCTGCGCTTCTTTAATCCTTTGTCTTATGGTTTGCATTTTCTCTTCCATTTCTTGGATCACTTTTGGTCCCACCAGGACCATATCCTCAAACCAATCCCAACTCAAGGGTGTCCGACACGGTCGCCCATAAATAAACTCAAAAGGTGCCATCTTAAAGGTGCTCTAGTAGCTATTGTTGTAAGCGAACTCTACTAGAGGCAAGAACTCCTCCCAACGCTTTTGTTGGTACATAACGTAAAGGCGCAACATGTCTTCCAAGGTTTGGTTTGTTCTTTCTGTCTGTCCGTCCATCTCTGGGTGATACGCAGTACTAAAGTTAAGTTGGGATCCCAAGGCCTCTTGGAAACTCGTCCAAAATTGTCCAGTAAGCACCGATCCTCGATCGGATATAATCTTTTTAGGCATGCCATGCAGCCTCACAATCTCACTGATGAAAAATCTCGCTACATCAGGTGCCTGATACGTCGTACACAAAGGAGTAAAGTGAGCACTCTTCATCACAGTGTCTACTACTACAAAAATCGAGTCATGTCTCCTTGCTGTTAGTGGCAGTCCAACAATAAAATCCATCGAAATAACTTCCCATTTCGATTCTGGAATGGCATGTGGTTGAAGTAAACCTGTCGGGCGTCTATGTTCAGCCTTTACCTACTGACACTCGAGACATCTAGCCACAAAGTTGGCTATGTCAGCCTTCATTCCCTTCCAGAAGAATAAGGGCTTAAGGTCTGCCCTCATCTTCGTGACTCCTGGGTGAGTCATGTAGACTACTCTATGAGCCTCGCTCAGGATCAACATCCTCAACTCGTCGTTAGGCGGTACATAAATCCAACCTCTAAATCTCAATAACCCATCGTTATCCAATGAATATCCCTCATATCGTGGTATCATCATCGTTTTTTGTCTGATAAAGTCCTTGACTTTGGTGTACAGGTCATCATCACGCTGTAAGGTGAGAATCTTCTCACGTAGATTTGTCTGAAGGGGTAACACTAAAAAGATGCATGGCCTCCGAATCAAGGCATCCGCCACTCGGTTCACTATTCCCTTTATGTAAGTAATCTCGCAATCATATTCGCTAAGCAATTCCGACCAATGTCGTTGTCGCGCGTTCAGGTCGCCTTGCGTAAAAATGTGTTGTAGTCCACAATGATCAGTCTTTAATTCAAATTTTCGTCCAACAAGGTAGTGTCTCCAAACCTTCAAGGCATATACGATGGCTAGTAACTCCAAGTCGTGCGTCGCGTAGTTCTCCTCATGCCTTCTCAGCTTCCTCGAAATGTAAGCAATCACTCGTCCGTCCTGCATCAAGACTCCGCCTAAACCGTCCTTGGATGCATCAGTGCATACCAAGAAGTCTGCGTCCATGTCAGGGACCTTTAGTATCAACACGGTTGTCAACAACTCCTTAAGCCTCCGAAATGCTTCCGCACATTTCTCTGTCCAAACAAACTTCTTGTTTTTCTTCTGCAATTCCGTGATCGGATTTGCTATCTTCGAAAAACACTCGAAAAACCGTCGATAGTATCTTGCTAATCCCATAAAACTACGCACTTCCATGACATTCGTCGGAACAGGCCATTCCATAATAGCCTCAACCTTGGCTGGATCTACGGCGATACATTCGCCGGAGATGACGTGCCCTAAGTAGTGAATCTTGGATTGATAAAAAGAGCATTTGGACAACTTCCCATATAATTTGTGTTCTCGTAAACATTGTAGTACCAAGCGCAAGTGCTCGTCATGCTCCTCCGTCGTTCGAGAGTAGATCAAAATATCGTCAATGAATACTTGAATGAACTTGTCCAAGTACTCGCGGAACACCCCGTTCATCAAACTAATGAATACCCCTGGGGCGTTCGTCAGTCCAAAAGGCAAAATGGTAAACTCGTAATGTCCAAATCTTGTCTTAAAGGCAGTCTTAGGAATGTCATCCTCCTTGATCCGCAACTCGTGATATATGGATCACAAATTGATCTTGGAGAACACCATCGCACCCTTCATTTGATCGAATAGATCATCAATTCTTGGTAAGGGATACTAATTCTTGATCGTCTCCTTGTTTAGTTGACGGTAGTCAATGCAAAGCCTCCTTGATCTGTCCTTCTTTCGTATGAAAATAACTGGTGCACCCCACGGTGACACACTAGGACATATCAGTCCCAGGTCCAACAACTCCTTCAGTTTCATTTTCAACTCTTGCAACTCCGGGTTCAAAATCTGATAAGGCGTTCTTGCTATCGATTCAGTTCCTGGTTTCATGTCTATGGTAAACTCCAGTTCCCTCTCCGGCGACATCCCAGGCAACTCCTCTGGAAATACGTCCGCAACTCCTTCACCAACGGAAGGTGTTCTAGACCTTCTGCTACTCCCTTTTCATTTAGCGCAAGGATTGCATGAAGATTGTACCCCTTGCGCATGCTCTTCCGTATTTGTAAGGAAGAGACGAACCTCAGGGGAACTCCTTGGTTCTATCTTACACTCACCCGTCTCTGTCCTTCATCATCAACCAAGCTCAACCATTTCGTCTTAGAGTTGAGTATCGCCTCATGCGATTTCCACCAATCCATACCAAGAACGACGTTATAAGATCCTAAGATTGTGACGTTCAAGTTGACCCTAGTGATAAATTCTCCCAGGTTAAGGGCACAGCCCGTAACCTGTCCTCCAACCTTCTGCTTGGCTCCCGAAGCCATCTCTACGAAGCTAAGCTCTTCCTGTTCGACTGCCTTCTAGACGACATCATGCAAGGCTTGACGCATCAAGACATTTAAACCTTTGCACGCAGGCTGCCATTAAGACCCAACACTAACCTGATGACCTTAAGCTTCTCAAAGTTAAGGGGCGGAGCTTACCAGAGTAGCTCCATAAAATGTGCTTTGTACTCGAGCACCGTACGACCCCCCTGTCGTAAAGCGTTGAACTTAGTGAGCTGACGCTCAATGAATTCCTCTGAAATATACCTCTCTCGGAACCGTTCCTCAAACAGTTCCCATGACACGTCTTCAAGGCCATGTTCATTCGCGGTAGGAGCGTCTTCCACCATAGAAGAGATCTCCCCTTCAGTTGAAAGACCGCCATGCGGACGTTCCTGTTGGAGGCATAATCGCGAAGTGCGAAGCACACCGCCATGTTCTCCAACCATGCCTCAACGGCTGCACCGTCCGGGGCACCCAAAAACTCGAGAATTTTAACCTTCTCGAGTTCATGGTGAATGCTACCCGTAACGGCCGGCGCACGCAGTGGAACCTCAGCGGGTGTCGACGCACTGGCCTCGTCTCTGTCCGAGAACCTTCTCGCCTCCTTGGGGGTTAGATCCCTTAGGCGCGGATGCTATTGGAGGTGTTGTGCCTCCTCCCCTAGCACCCCGTCGTCTGCCTCCGCAGCGTCCTCTAACCATGATTACCTGCATGCACACAATCAACTCGATCAGCAACAGTATAATCAATCTAATCCTGTCAACGAAATCCGTAGCGAATCCCAAGTCGTTGGTCGAACCGGCTCTGATACCATATGTAACAACCTCCTCATTACAACAACAACTCTGACAACAGCTGCAATTTTTTTTTTTTGTTGAAAGTGTGTGCGCGCGTGTAGATAAGAAATAAACACGCTGGGCCCTACGACGCCACCCGACGACTAACAAGACGTACCCATGATGAGCACCACAAGTAGACAGAAGACGCTCGACAATAACCGAAAACATGAACGATCATAGATATAAGGCGCACAACACAAACATTTGACGACATACTGGGTTACGCACAGTACGAACACAGAGGGGTGAATCCATGCTAGTAGATCTTACTATTTCCGCACAAAAAAGCAGGGCGTTTAATCTTAGTTCTCTGCTCCAGAGAGAGAGAAGGTCAGATAGGCTCCTGGCCGACTGCTCAGGCAGAAACTAGTAATCTCCGGCAGGTGTGTCGCAAGAGTGGAAACCCTGCCTTTAAAGGGCCCGAGACTCTTGATACGGCACTGGATGCTTTACACAGAAAATACACTCAGACATATATACTAAGCTACAGGAGGCGTATACATCCCGCCTGACACGACTGACCCCATACTCCAAAGACTCAGCCAAGTACAACAGTAAAAAAAAAAATGCACGACCGCAACCTGGATGGAAGGTGCGGAACACAAGGACTCAACAACGACCGGTCATTATAATGACAAGGCGTTATCTCTGCCTCCATTAGCATTAAGTATCAACCCGTTATTCCCTTAAATTTCCTTCCGTCGAAGAGTTTCCGATTCCACCCTTGAATAATGTAAATCAATTTATTGCAGGTTCCCAACACTAATGCAAATAACTGATTGTGCAGCATCATAATTCCCAAACCATACTACTGATTTACCTACATTACATTCTAAATAAATCATGACAATTTTACCTTCAAATCTTATCGGGAGGGGGTAAGTATCATAATGGACGAAATTTACCTGAACTCGATAAACATAATATATGGTCGAAGAAACGTATTGGAAGATAAATAGTATGGGTCCCAACTTGAGATGTCATTGAAAAATCTGCCATTTTACCTCGCCTCATAGGCTAGCATCATTACATTAAAATATAAGGTCTTTGTAATATAGCTGACTATTGTCCTAAGAAAACTACAAGGATATCGTCCATTCACCTACAAACTATTTGAATCCATTACTTAATATTTCCTTTAAACAAGTAACGAAGAAATAACCTTCTCATAACATTAGCATTAAATTAAATTAATACATTATTTTAAACTTTACCAGGAATGACAATGGTAATAGGAACAAGCCTTATCCTAAATATTGGTATCAATACCCCCTCATTACCTAGTGGTTTAAGTCCACCCTCATGACACAACCTTATCCCATGACAATATCTAAATTGAACATATTTAAAAGTAACTGAATTTAGAACAACATCGCATCTTTAAATAACATCGTGTCTAAAATAATCATCATGACATCATATTTAAATGCCAATATGTAACAATGAGAACATTTAAATTGCTCACATTTAAAAGTAACCGAATTTAGAACAACATCGCATCTTTAAATAACATCGTGTCTAAAATAACATCATGACATCATATTTAAATGCCAATATGTAACAATGACAACATTTAAATTGCTCACATTTAAAAGTAACCGAATTTAGACAGGACCAGAAGTA
>ML883348.1:3678-14933 GCA_009831015.1 Picea engelmannii | reverse complement strand
CACCATTCATCGACCAGATAATTGATGAATGTGCAGGTTGCGAGGCCTTTTCTTTCATGGATGGTTTTTCGGGATATAATCAGATACAAATCAAACCCGAAGACCAACACAAAACTGCATTCATTTGTCCATGGGGTACATTTGCCTATCGTAAGATGTTTTTTGGCCTCAAAAATGCTGGAGCTACCTTCCAGTGGGCCATGTCTTTTGCTTTCCAGGATCTCAAGAATATAGTTGAGGCCTATTTAGATGATTTAGCATCTCGATCTCGCAAAAGAATAGATCATCCCACACACCTCTGACTTATCTTTGAGCGATGTCTCTACATCCGGATTCACTTGAATCCAAACAAGTGCAACTTTTGTGTAACATTAGGACATTTGTTAGGTTTCATAGTGTCAACAATAGGGATCATGGTCAATCCTCTCAAGGTTGAGGCAATATTTCAGTTTCCTCCCCCATGCATAATCCTTCAACTTCAAAGTCTACAGGGCAAGGCGAATTTTTTAAGGCATTTCATTGCCAACTATGCCAAGATCACAAAGGGATTTATGCGCTTACTGAAGAAATAAGTTCCTTTTCATTGGGATGATGCCACTCAATGCTCCTTCAAAGCATTGAAACATACCCTCACAAATGCCCCTCTGCTTCGGCCACCCAACTATAATAAATATTTCTTATTATACCTGGCTGCAACAGAGTTAACCATCGGCATGGTTGTAGTTCAGGAAGATGATTTTCTCTCAGAATATGTGATCTATTACCTGGGTTGAGGCCTCGTCAGACTGGAACTCAATTATTCTCATATTGAAAAACTTGCGTTGGCAATAGTCCATGTTGTTCAACAGTTCCGTTATTATGTTCTGTTTCACAAGACCACCATCATTTCCATTGTGAATCTGTTTCAATACGTGTTGACGCTATGGGTAATAGGAGAAAAGATCAGTAGATGGATAGTCTTCCTCCAGGAATTCGACTTAGATTTCGTTTCGTCGAAATCCAAAAAGTCACTAGTCTTTGCAGAACTTATTTCAGAACTTCTGGTTGAGTTAGGTGATGTTCTGCCTGAAGAATCACCTAGCAGAGGAGAGATGTTTTTTATCGCATCTTTAGATCCCTGGTATGGAGGTATACTTGTCTATCTCCAGACTTTGAAGTACCCCACCTCTGCTTCTCGTGATGAGCGTCACCATATACGCCATCAGGCTAAGAATTATCTCATACTCGAAAATACGTTGTATTGAAGAGGTGTAGACTACATCCTACGCCGATGTCTCACTCATGAAGAAGAAATTATCATGCTTAACGATTTCCATACTGGAGCATGTGGTGGTCATTTTTCTGGGTTGGAAACAACCCAAAATAGTTTACAAGCAGGTTACTTCTGGCTGACACTAATCAAATATTGTATCAAATCGGTCAAGAAGTGCCACCCATGTCAGATCTTCTCTTGGAAGATGAGGGCACATCCTGCTCCTATGTTTCCTGTCATCATAGTTGGTTCCTTCATCAAGTTGGGGATTGATTACACTACATGCAACCCTCCTTCAACAAGGGGGCACCATTATATCATTGTCACCATAGACTACTTCATGAAGTGGGTCGAAGCTATGCCAACATTTAAAGATGATGGAGAGACTGCAACTCTCATTTTATTCAACTAGATAATAACAAGGTTCAGTGTCCCGAGAGAGATTGTCACTGATCATGGCAGTCACTTTTAGAACCAGATGATGACTGAATTAACATCAAATCTTGGGTTGCGGCAAGAAAATTCGTCACCCTACTACCCCTAAGAAAATGGTCAGGTGGAAGTTGTAAATAAATATCTTAAGACCATCCTACAACGATCGATCAACTCAGTCAAGTCAAATTGGCATTTGATGTTATACTCGGCATTATGGGCTTACCGAACGTCTATTAAGACTGCAATCGGTTTCTCACCTTTTCAACTCATTTACAGGCTGGAAGGAGTCTTGCATATAGAATGTTAGATCCCATCCCTAGGATTGGTAGTACAGTTATTTCCAGACACTTATCCACTTGAAGAATGATTATTATACCTTGAGCAACTCAATGAGAAGCGTTGTGATGCAGCCCTGGTCAACGAGGCTCAAAAACAAAAATTCGAGCGTCAGTATGATCGGTCCTTTCATCCTCAAATTTTCTTTGAAGGCTACCTTGTCCTGGTCTATGACCAAGATAAGGACACCCTGGGGGCAGGAAAATTCAAACCCATGTGGTTTGGACCATTCATCATTAAAGAGGTTCTAAAAAAGGGTTCTTATCATCTAGTTGACTTTGAGGGAAATGCTTTGGCAGAGCCTAGAAATGGGCTCTATGTTGGATTACTGAGAGGGGGGGTGAATCCGTAATAGCGTAATTATAATCCTTTTTCTTCAAATGTTATATCAATGTAGAATTATTATCCAATAATGAGCAGTAAGAAATAAACAATCACACACATACACAGTACACCAGTGTTTTACGTGGAAACCCAAATCGGGAGAAAACCACGGAATGATTTTTCTTATATGTCTTGAAGAATTACATTCATTGGAAGCACCAACTTCCTTTGTTTTCTAGTTTCAACTGGAAGGAGGCTCCAACCCCCTAGTTTCTTAGGCTACAACCTGAGGGAAGCTCCAACTCCCCAATTCTCTGGCTACAACTAGAAGGAGGCTACAACCCCCAATGTTCTCCGGCTACAACTAGAAGGTGGCTACAAGCACTTGTCCTTGCCCCATCCTGTCACCCTGAAGTAAAAGTAGAATGATGGAACCACTGTCACACTATCACTGTGAGATATACTTCTGTAAACCTGTACCAATAAATCTGAACCATGCATCAACCTGTACCTCAACCTGTAATCAACCTATACCATAAACAAGTGCATCAACCATGAACCAACCTGTAATCAACCTGTACCATAAACAAGTGCATCCAACCATGTACAAAGTATGTACCAATCATGTGTCAACTTCTCATCAACTATGACTCATCAATATGTACCAACATCATCAACTATACACCTCATGTATGTGCGCCAACTCATCAACTACTTGTCTCAACAATGTACTCAACATGTACCAAAACCAAAATCCCTCATCAATTTCATCATCCAACTCTGATTTGTAGCTCTGTAATAGACCTAGTGTATATGATCACATTCCTTGCTGAATTCTGGCTTATTCTAGAGAGTGACCTTGTAGAGCATGCCCCGCACAAAATATTTGATGAATTGATAAAAAAACTATTAAAAAACATACTACAGACTGTACCCTAACCAACACATTTTGTCTCACTAAAGTTGGATCTGTTATGAAGAAGTTACGACATTTTTACCCGAAACACCTAATTTTGACTAGTTTCAGGACTGGCCACAAACCCTATTTTCCACGTAGTGTAACTCCCAAAATAAAATGAACCGCAAGATAAATTTTTAACCAAAGATACTTGGATATTTTTTCTCACTTTCATAGAAATTTCAGGATCTGAATCATTATATAAAAAACGTTATAGCACAAATGGTGAGATGACCTGTAAATAACATACCTTAGAAAGCACCATCAAAAGAATTTATCCTTCCTTGCATTTCGGCCTTCTTTTCTTCACTTTCCTCAGAATTTCGGCTTAGATATCCTTTGGTTACCTCAGAAACCTATATATATTCAATATGCTCAAGTGTTATTCAAATGAGAGAGCCTTGCCTCTTGTTTATACTCTCCAAGTAGCTTCCTTAAAAACATCTTCTAGGTCACTTGGCCCACTTTCCTTATTTTAGGGTTGAGTCCACCTCTAATTTCTCCATTAAATTTATTATTGAAATAATTTATTTTGTATTCACTTTGAATTATAATACACTCATCACTTCACTTTATTATTTACCTTTTAAAATATCTTAAACCACTTTGACTACTTTGACCTTTTGGGGCTTCTAGATGACATATGAGGGTCCTCCAACTTCGTAAGGCCATATCTCTCAAACCATGAGGAGTTATGTGACATTCTACATACCACCAGAAATGGCATGACATTTACTATCCATATAGAATAGTATTATCTTAAAATATATCATAACGCATACCGTTACCCATCAAACAAACTTGGGTCCATTACCCAAACCTGGGGTCTCCAACTTCTCATGGCCATAACTCTCTAACAGTGAGGAATTATGTGGCGTTCCACATACCACCAGAAATGAAATGATAAGCACTATCCATATAGGATATGTTCCCTGGAAAATTCACTTTCCTTCATCTCATTATTCCACAATTAAGCATGGGTTCTCTTACTCCACAAAGCGTCTTCCCGTGAGGGCTTTCACCATAAGGGGACCACTTTGGAGTTCATCCATATTTAATTCTTATCAACCATGAAAAAACAATAATGAGTCATATTTACATCAAACAATATTGGGTCCATTACCCAAACCTTTGTGCTATGGGGATTTCTTCAAGGGTTGACATCAATGACCACCAACCTTAATCAATACTCTACCTCAAGAAGTATCACTCATACATAGGTCACGTTGGGTAACGTTTTGTAACATATGTATAGTCTTTGTACTATTACTTTTTGGTTTATTTTAGTATTATGGACATGTCATTTTTGATGTTATCTTTTATCACTGTGGCAGATGTCAAGTGAATCAGAGGTGTTCATTGGGTATGCAGACAGTGCTAGTTGACATACTCGGAGGCTTGCCTCCGCAGCTTGGGTAATTTTTACACCTCAGGGCCAGTTATTATCTTCAGGAGGTATTTGTTTATGAGACACCACAAACAATGTTGTCGAGTATAATGTAGTTATTGAGTTGCTTCGGGACGCCCTGTCATTTGGTATCTCTCGTCTTTGGGTCTATTTAGACACTCAGTTGGTTGTGTCTCAGTTAAATAGAGTCTATCGTGTTCATGATCCAACTTTACACCGACGATTACTTAGGGTACATCTCTTGGAACGAAGCTTTGATTATATTACATATTTTCATGTTCCTAGGAGATTAAACCAAGTTACAGATACTCTAGCTAATCAAATTTTAGACTACCATCTCGCACAGATATAAAATTACATACACATAAACATGTAAATACATTGTTAAAGACAAATATGATCCATAAAACAAAAAAAGACATAAAAATCCATATATAATATCATAATCATCAGAGTACATAGGTGGATGCAAGTGCCTCAAAAATATGACTAGTAACGAGTCATGGGGCTTATGCCCTCAAAAAATATATACAAGTAGAGCTCTCGGCACGTGGAAAGTCTAGACTAACTAAGGTCAGGGCCTGTGGGACCTATTGTAATAATCAACAACGTTTTCCAAACACCGGAATAGTCGGACCCACATCCGTGGTGCCCCCACTACATGAGGCTGCATAGATGGTGGTAGATCCTCAATATCTGCCATGGGGATGGTGTTAGTGAGCGAGGTAAAATTTCGCTCAACTCATCTCAAAACCCACTCAGCCTCACCGGATGGAAGCTCTCCTGCTACTTTTGGTCCCCCTGCGGCGGCAGGTGTGGCCCCTGGCTGAGGACGACGCTTGTTCCTTGAATAATCTGTAGGTCGCATTGGTCCCACATCTGCACACAATAGACACATATCTGTCAAATACTCTGGTATAAAAAAAATGATATATATAAAAACAACATAAAAATTATATATGTTTCAAAAAAAAAATGATGCAAACTTACCCATCTCGTCTTGCTCCTCGCCTGGATGTACAGGGATCTCGGGATCTCTCGAGAAATCAATCCTAGCATAGGGATAATTCTCTATGACTGGGATCTATCGCGACAACCAAGCAAAAAATTCATCATCGAAGGACCCATTGGTCCTTCCACCACCCTGTCGTGGAAACAACACTGTCCATCTACAAACCACAGGAAGAGAGGCCTGATGTCCTCGTACCACCACTCGAAGACTGAAACTAGGAACTCTTTCAAAGAATAAAGAGCATAGAATCGTCCCGAACCCGAAGTTCCTCCACATCCGCAACCGACAAATTGTGAGTTGCCTCTTCATACAATCCAGTAGTGTAGTGCTCCAGTCAAATATCTGTGCATTTAAGCATTGGACTGCATAGTTCATATGTGCATAGGACGCCTGATGTAGAGTCGTAGAACCAGTTGTCTGCCTAATAAGCAACACAATCACCCGCAATGATAAATCAATGATCCTACTTATTGGCACCTGTGAGATCGATTGGTCTGTACCCACCTCACAGTGAAGTCCTATCAGTTTTGATATATTGTGAGGCCTAGCATGAAATGCCCAAAAATTGACTGGTTCCCCTCTCCTAGAGAAGCCAGTCAAAAAGTATATATCCTCTGTAGTGGGCACCAGTGGCTGCCCCTCTAGCATAAAATATTTTGCGTCAGGGTGCCAATATTAAACCAAGGCATTCAGTATCCTAGGTTGTGCTCTCATGAAAGGACACATAAATAACTTGAGAAAGACACATTGAATTAACACCGCCACAGCGTTAGGGTCTTCCCCAACTAGTGCGCTAATATCTTCGTGCTCTCGTTCTCTCCATTGCACATACATCCTGCACATGGGAAAAACATTTAGAGGGTTAGCCCTTGCATTTTAAACCTTTTTTGCACTCATTGGAGGGTCCACGCGGGATGTTGTGATGACAGTGGCATGTACACGCACTCTGACATCAGACAAAGTGACTGTGCACACAGGATATCATAAGACAACTCGCATGGAACTAGAGCCAACCTTTTAGAGGTCAACGCCCCCCCCAAAAAAAACAAATTAAATGCATATATAAAGAATTAAAAGGAAAAAGGAGGTAGTTTATACTTACTTGGTCCAGACAGATGGTCATTTTGTTCACTGTAGTTCCCAGAATCACCACTTTTACCAAAGGGGGTTTTTTGTGCCAGAGTCAATTTCCAAATCAACAATGGTGATAATGAGCTGTCAGCTTCTATTTACAAACTTTTTGGCCCTTTTTTGTCACTTTTTTACCCCCCCTTATCATTTTCTCTAAATTGAAAACCATTTAGAGTGATTCAGGAGTTTCTATGGAAAGTTACGTTCAGGTATCAGGACCTTTTTTGGAGTTTTGGGTCACTTTTGACGGTCTATGGGAAAAACCTCAGATGGTCAACTTGAGCATATAGGTTAGGTTTCCACCCCTACTTTTGTATCTCATTGTCTTTATCCATTTGCCATAGGATTGATCCCATCAGGTTGCGACATGAAACCAACATTACTTCTTTAGAAGTGTCATGATTTGGTGGTAGATCTTATCGGAACATGGATGCCCTAGGTAGATCCTGGTTGCATTATGGTGTCCATGTTGTCACTAATGAATGTAGGCTCGAGAGTCCTTTTAGTTTTTCCTAATTACACGTTTGAGAATCATTTGCATGACTCTTGACCTCACCCACGGGGATCCCAAAACATAACGAGTCTTCTTTTATTCCCTTTTCAGACCCTCTAAACATGAAAATATTGTCGAGCGATCTTGTGGCATTTCACGCTCGTTAAAATGAAATTTGAAGTCACGTCTATCCGGTGGTAGTTTACCCCCTTTTCAGTCCGGATTGTCAATTGTACAAACAAAAGTATACTCTAAATGTTTCACATCCCTAGAAGAGTACCCTTAGGTATAATTTTACCCCTTTTTCGGGACTGAGGGACTAAATTTACGAAAAAGGAACCCCCATGGAGTCCATAGTTAAGCTCTTTTTCGGACTCCCTAAAATTGAAAAAATCGTCGAGTGACCTTATTCTTTCACACTGGTTAAAATGGTCTAGAAGAACATTCCTGACAGAGTCCATAGTTAATCTTTTTTCAGACTCCTTAAAAATGAAAAAATGGCCAAGTAATCTTGTCTTTATCACACTCGTTAAAATGGTTTTGAATAGAAGTTTTGTCGGTGCTAGTTTACCCCTTTTTCGAACCGACTAGACTACCTTCAAAAAAGGTACCCCATTGGAGTCTCCTTTTACATTTTTCAGACTCTCTAAATATGAAAAACCACCGAGCTTACCTTCTCTAGGCTCGTTAAAATTACATCGAAGGATGTTACCATTATGTGTTTTATTAATCGCATTTGCATACCCGCGTCTTCATCCTAATTTTGGATCCATGTTGCTCTCAACTGAACCATTTGAAGCATGCCTTATACGCAAGCCCTGTAGCACTTTGCCTCTGCGTCTTGACACCTTTGGCCCCTAGAGGATTTTTTCTGAGTGTCCTTTTCTTGCATATGCCCCTTTTCCCTGAGCATCCCTGTGTTTTGTGCACTTGGAATTAGTATGTTTGCGACACTTGATCCTCCTTTATAACGTAGCATTCTTTTATTCTTTTTCAAGCTTTCCAACATTATTGAAAAAGACAAAAAAAATCAAATATACCCCAAAAAGAGGAAGGGAAAAGTATTTTCTTTTTTGGCAGCACAATGAGTCGCCCTTGGACAAAGCACATCCTTCCATTTTTTCTTCAAGATCTGGGATTTAATATGACCTTAGGAGGCTATTCTCACTACATAGAGCTATGTCCTCCTCCGTTTGGTTATTCTTCCAAACATATGGAGAGTTTGTGTTGCCTCTTGCATCGTGAACTTATGTCATATTCCATGCTACCTGAGTCTCATCATTTGTCGTGCTATTTCCCAAGGGAAGTTCTACCAAGCCTAAGTCAGCCCCTCTGTAGTTTGTCTCTTGCCCTCATGCCCAACCATCCTCAAATTCCAATCAAGTATTTTTTCGAAATCAATGAAGCCTTCAGTCTAATCATCAAGATTCTCTAGTCCACGAACGATGAGTCATCGAAGACCTCTGGGTAGTGAAGTTGTACACTCATATTACACTCCTACCTGAGTTTTGAATATTTTGAAGTTATTGCTCGAGCTCTGAAGACCTCATCTACAGACATCAGGCCTTATCAACTTCTAGAAGATGGATACTCTACATGTATATCTTTTTTATTTCAAGATGTAGCTCCATTGTGTACTTCTCATGGCTACACTTTATATAGTTATATGACATGGATCTACAATGTATTTGATCGGTAGCCATGATTTTATTTTATCTCGAGCATGGGTATGCCTGCCTCGATGAGGCAATTCTTATTTTGCAGACGACACCTCCTGATTTCTGGTCCCTGGGCTCACTTGTTTGGAACATCGGTGAAGATTGCTAATGTATTTCAGCCATCAGATTCTCTTCTGACCTCACACATTAGGGATAATTTTTTATAACCCTAATTTGCACCAGACATTCTTACCTGGGCTCAGGCCATCTCATATTCCTTCTTTTCCAAAACACTACTGAACAACTCTTCTTAAAAAACCCTTTTATAAAGACCCACACACCCCGCTTCATTACTGCATGCGTGTACACGCTAGTTGACCCAAGACAACTTGCGTGTACCTACAAAAGCATGGAAAAAGGAAAGTTTCTGATGGAACACATAGCTTTGGGTAAGTTAACTAAACCTTTCAGACATGCATGGCCGATCACTTGAACAAATACCTAGCTTCTTCTAGCCTATAAAAGAAGGGTTAGGGGTCCCATTTGAAAGGAGGAGAATCATAGTAAAGAAACTATACCCGATTAAGCATTCCCTTTGTCCCAACCTTTAACCATCCTTGTGCAAAGAGAAGTATTTAAAAAAGAAGTCGGAAGACAGTGGAAGAAGAGCCCAGGACTAGGATCGAGGAGCAATAGCCAACTTTATCATTGTAAGGTATCATTGTGAAGTTAATAAACGAATTGATTTTCCCGTCCTGCCATATGAGATTGTCATTATTGGAATATTGATTGTATGATTGATTAATCTCTAACCTGTTAGTTCATAGATCAAATGCATGTGGAGTTATTTGTTTGTCTTTAGTGAATGTAGGTTAGCATTGGGAGGAGAGTTGCAGTCAAAGAACAACCAAGCGCGAAAAGGGATCGACATCAAACATGAAAAATAGGGTACGTCAAATTAATCTCTCGAGCCTTGTATTTACATATGAGTAATGGGGGTTTAGGCATGGGATGATGGTAAAAACTAAGAATCTTTAGGTCATCTCTGCATGCATGATAAAACCCTTAGTGCTATTTTGTAGGAAGGATTTCCCAGCCACAACAACCATCAATGAGTGCATCAACCATGAACAAAATATGTACCATTTATGCATCAAATACACTTAAACTATGACTCATCAATATGTACCAACATCATCAACTATACACCTCATGTATGTGCCAACTCATCAACTACTTGTCTCAACCATGTACCCAACATGTACCTCAACCAAAATCCCTCATCCATTTCATCATCCAAATCTGATTTTTAACTCTATAATAGACTTGGTGTATATGATCACATACCTTCAAACCTTCCTTAATTTTAACAACAAGAGACTATAATTTTCATCAAATTTTACTTTAGTCTCACATGACTAATTTTGGATTATTCAACAACCCTAACTTGAAATAATCATAACTATGTACATGTAATGAATAAAGATCTGAAAAATAGTACACAATGTTCTTCAGTGCATTTTATGCAATTCCTCCAGGTTTCACTTCTTGGAACCTCTCAGAAAAGGAGTTATAGCAAAAATGACATACCTTGTTGAATTCTGGCTTATTCAAGAGAGTGAACTTGTAGAGTGTTTCCTGCACAGAATATTTGTTGTATGGATCTGAAAAATGTTACACATGATACTAAAAACTATACTCTAACCAATACATTTGGTCTTACCAAATTTGGATCTGTTATTAAGAAGTTATGACGTTTTTACTTGAAACACATGTTTTAGACTAGTTTCAGGACTAACCACAAACCCTATTTTCCACAGAGTGTAACACCAAAAATACAACGATCCACAAGATGAAATGTTTATCTCAACTACTTGGATATGTTTCCTCAATGACCTTCATATTTTGCGGTCTGAATCATTCTATAAAAAAAAGTTATTGCGAAAATGGTGAGATGACCTGTAAATAACATACCTTAGAAAGCATCATCAAAAGAATTTATCTTCCCTTGAATTTTGACCTTATTTACTTCACCTTCCCTTTGAAATTTTCCTTAGATATCCTTTGGTTACCTCAGTCACTTGTATATATTCAATATTCTCAAGTGTGATTAAAATGAGAGATCCTCTTATTTATACTTTTATGTAGCTTCCTCAAGGGGTTACCTTCTAACCATCTTAAGCCACTTTCCTTATTTTAGGGTTAACCTACTTCTAACCACTTGTCCACTTAGTAATTTCTCCATTAA
>WSFP011490332.1:0-14933 GCA_009831015.1 Picea engelmannii | reverse complement strand
ATATATATATATATATATATATATATATATATATATATATATATATATATATATATATATATATATATATATATATATATATATATATATATATATATATATATATATATATACCTACCAATGATCTCATAAATCCATCTCTATCCATATTTCATAAATCCATAACTTTCCTAATCAAATTTCCATAGTCTTGATCCATATGTAATTTTGTACTTTTGCTATCTAACTACTCTGAATCTATCTCTGCAAACACTCCAAACTGCTCAAAGGATGGTTCTTTTATCTATAGTATCCACTACTCCGACTCCCCCTATTCAATATTCATATTTACTAGGATTCTCCAAGATGGACGGCTAAGAAAAATACCCGCTTCGATGCGAAGTAATCTTCCTCTTCATCTATGGATTCATCATATTCATTTTCATTCTCTTCTTGAATTTTGACATTCTTTTCATTTTCTTCTTGAATTTTGACTTCATCCTCTTCATCAATTCTATCATCTTCCTCTTTTCCTGTGAATTCATTATGATGTTTCATTGTTGTAAATATTGTGAGTACGATCTGTAGGACTTGGTCTTCATTCACCTTCTCTTCTTTCTTTTCATTTCTTCTCCAAACTTTCCTTTATCTAACATTAGTGTTTTCCTTCATGGAAGGATCTGTCACACTTCTACAATTTCGAGCTATGTGTCCATAGTTGTGGAATTTGTAACATTCAATATTATGTGGAGCCACATAAGAATTTGTTTCTTGAACATTTCTTTCATAAGCCCTGTAATCTACATATTTTTGTTCAAAGTTAGTACAATTAAAACAATGACCATAAAATAAATTTGCATACCTAGGAGTAAATGATCTTCTTTGTGGTGTTATCCTTTTGGATTCCTATCTTGGTTGATCATGATTTAAATTTCTTTGTTTCCTGAATGTATAAGGTATGTTGTATTCATTCCTTTATTATTCTTCTTGACCATGATTCCTTCCTTTGAGAACTTCTGCATAACTCTTTTGTTCTATTTCTTTCTTCATGGAGCTTGAACCGTCCTCAAAATGAACATTCTTGTATCCTAGTTCATATTTGTCACTATGTGGCCTTTGAGTGTTGAGAATGTTTTTTAACATTTGAGAAATTTTCAAGTTCTTGTTGAGCTTGTTGACTTCAACTCTCAATGCCACGGTTTCATTTTCAATATTCTCACACTCTTTTTGTTTCTTTATTATCTAGATCTGCATAACTTCTTCTTTTCTCTTACCTTATTCAAGTTGGGTTTTCAAGAGGATGTTTTCTTCTTTGAATGATTTGTTTGTCTTCCTTTCTTTCTTCAACTCAGTTAAAGCACTAATTAATTATACCTCAAGATCCACTTCACCTTCTTCTTCTCTTTCAGGAGTTATTTACTTATTTTCCATAGCCATAAAGAGTACTCTCTCTGATGCACTATCACTTACATCATCTTCATCAGATGAAGAATTATCTTCTCTTGAGTAGAGATTTTTCTTGAAGACTTTCCTTATGTTTCCCTTTTGATATTTATTTTCTTTCTTGGGGTCATCTTCTTCATCACTATCTGAATTCTATTCATAAGGACACTTATTTGCAAAATGACCAATTTTACCAGAATTAAAACATTTTAAGGGAAGCATACCTTTGTACTTGTCAGTTGCTTTCTTTAACTTCCTTACAAAGTTTGCCATTTATTTGTCCTCGTTTGAATCATTTCTACAACTGCAATTTGGCTTTAACTCGGGATTTTTCTTCTTCTTTGTCTTCTTGGATGCTTTGAAGGTTGCTTTTGTCTTGGATCGATTTTCCTGATTTGCTCTCATTTCATAAGCTGTAAATATTCCATGTAGCTCATCCATGCTTATTGTAATCATATTTTTTCTTTCTTCTAGTCCTAAAATATTAAGATCAAATCTCATTAAAATAGACCTCAGTACCTTTTGAACAATTATAGATTCATCAACTTATTCTCCCAATCCTCTAATCCCATTCATTGTTTCATCAACTTGTAATAAGTAAGTTGTAATGTCTTCATCTTCCTTCATTTTCCACTATTCAAATTGACCTCTCTAATTCTGAAGCTTTACTACCTTGACTTTGGCATCTCCTTCATAAAAATTTTGAATTTTGTCCCAAATCCTCTTTGCAGAATCACAATTCATAACTTTGACATATACTGAATCAACAAGACCATTCAGGATATCATTTTAATCCCTCAAATTGTTTTTATTGAGTTTCTTTCCATCATTATCAGTTGGAGGAGTGACAAGCTCTTTGTATTCATATACTACGCATTTCCAAACATCAAATCCCTATGCTTGTACATATGTTTTCATCCTTCTTCTCAAGAATGCATAGTTTTTTCCATCAAACTGTGGTATTCCATTCTTATACAGTTTTTTTCTCTCCATGATCTACCTTCCAGTGGTTAAATTGTTTCCTGGAGGAACCTACTCTAATCCTAATTGTTGGAATAATAAGAGAGGGGGTGAATTAGTATGAGAACATTTACCACTTTTAACCACAATATATAAAATCCAACTTAATAAAAAATATATCATCAATATATCATCAATATATAATCAGTATATAATGAGCATATAAACATAATCAACATCACATCAAGTACACAGTACACCATAATTTATGTAGAAACCCAAACAGGAGAAAATTATGGAACACTTTCTTATATATATCAAGAATACATTCATAGGAAGCACTGACTTCCAAATTCTCCAGCACCAATTGGAAGGAGGAACCAACCACCTGATTTACAGGAACCAACCTAAAGGAATCTTCAACTCCCTAAATTCTCTGGCTCCAACCAGAAGGAGGATACAACCTCTTGATTCTTAGGCTCCAACCTAAAGGAAGCTCCAACTCCCTGTGTTACCCAACACCAATTGGAAGGAGGTTAAAAACCCATTTCCTTGCTCCATCCTACCTATTAGGGACCTAATATCCCTAAATCATCATGTAGATAGAATAATATTTTTTCCATGTAATAAAGGCCGATATTAATAAGGCCTAAAAATAAGGAATAATAAGTCAAATGTAAGAAGACCTAATAGAAGCTTCTTCTTCTAGAAGATCTTCCTCTAGATTGTTCTTAGGGTAGCTAGATTTAGTATAAATAATATTTGAGGGTATGAGAAGTTTTGTCTCAAAGATTATTTTAATAGAGCTCTACTCTACTGGAGGTTACCCCCTCAAAGAGGCCAGTGAAAATTTCTATCATAATAAAGTTGCTCTTCCTGGTGATTATTATGTTGTTAATTTAATGTTCTTATGATACTTTTATAGATACATCATTATTATTCTGTCATTTCTTGATAGATATTTTCTATTCTACATAATATATTATATCAAGAATATTGTAAGTGGTATCAGAGCACTTTCCTTGGCAGAAACTGTGGGTAATTGTTTTTAGGGTAGAGATGTATTCTAGCGTCTTTAATCTACATAGATATATCATTACGTGCATAAACCCATGATAGGGGATTAATACAGACAATAAATACGAGTGGTACATAAGCGCACATTTGTTGGCCATCCTTGTAACCCATGTTGGTACCCCTTCGAGTGGTAGAAACTTAGACAACACCTGTATATGGATCGTCCTAGACATCATGAATCCCTCTGTAGATAAATTGATTGGTCTCTAGATTGTTATAGTGTCACTGAGAACAACACTTAGGAAGTGACTCTCTAGTACCTGGGTGATGCAGGAGCATCACTCCACCTCAGTAACGTGCCAACATTCTAGCACATCAGTGCGCATTTCAGAGAGGGAGAGGCATTAAGCCTCTCATTTTTAAATTTGAAATATAATCCTATACGGATTCATGTTGTAAGCTTGAGTGAAAACCAAGCCACATATCTTAACAGACAGAATATACGGTCTTCTTTAATGGCTAACAAGTTGATGGATCTAGGTTCAATTTAAACTAGATAGACATTTATGAAAACTTCAATGTAATATATGAGGTTAGGTGAGAGAGGACGAGCTCATAGATCCCTCTTTTGTAAGGATATATGGCATCAGATTTCATGATGAGAGTTAGGAGACTTGAGAGAGATATATTGGGTAGAGAGGTCTCAGAAGAAGAATGCATAATAGATTTATAATAGTTTTGAGAGAGAGCTTGAGAGAACCGGGACTCTGTTGCAGTCCAATTTATGTAAACATCTGTATAGACACACAGAGATAATAGAAAAGTATTTTTTTTTGCATATCGTGTGTTTGTGTATTTTCATGAATGAATTTTGTGGATGTGTGATAAGTTTCATTTTCAGTAGGAGATAGATTTATTTTATCTTCATTGAGTTTTATAATATTTTTCTAGATTCTTTAGGTTGTGCAAGGAGTGCACAACAGAACAATTGAGGTTTTGTAGCCAATGCAAGGAGTGCGCATCCGAACTCTGTGGAGTCAGAAAAGAACCTACCAGGAGGGCACACTAGAGTGATCACAAACTCAAGAGGAACCTCAAGGTTGTTGAATACATTAGGGGGGGGAAACTATGCAGAAGGAGCACAGAGAAATAGAGTTACTGAGAACTTTGTAGAGCTTTGACAGGTGTGTATCGAGTGAGTGCAAGAGTGCACATAAGGAACTATGTGTTGAGTTCAGGAGGAACTAGAGTTACTGAACACTCTGTAAGGAAAATCTCTACAAGGTGTGCATCGAGCAAGGAGATTGCTAGGAGGGCGAGAAGAATTTATTTTCAAGAAATCCTTCATATATGAGTTTTACGAAATCCTAAAAATGCAATGAGTGCATGGGAGATTGAAATATTCGAGGAGATAAATCTCAAAAGGAATAACGCAAGGAGTGAGTGGGAAGCAGACGTATTCTAAGTCCTAAATCTAAGAAGATACAATGCATTAAAGAGTGCAAGTGATACCCTAGATAGTTAGGATCGTAGGAGAAAGTTCAAAGGTCGAGAGCTTTGAACACTTTCAAAATCTTCCAAGTCAGGAGAAGGTGGAAGCTCAGGATAAGGAGAGACAACAACTGTTAGATTGGTTATGGGAAAGGATATTGGACCATTAGATAAACGTCCAATGACATAAGGAAACACAAAGGAGGAAATGGATATCAAGCATTGGATCTGAGCGCAGAGGATCAATCGTCGTCTGATCACAAGAAGGTGCACAAGCTTTAGCGTTGTGTATACGTAGGAGACCAAACTTGTTGAAGTTCTAAAGTCCCGAAACCATTTGGGACTGTCCATCAATTGGAAGGACATGTGGCGGAAATCTATTGATTTCAGATGGAACCGCTCCGGGAGGAACGAGTGCACAAAGAAGTTGAAACTTTCGAAGCTGAAGAGCCGAAGGGTCGAAATGAATCTGGATCGTTAGATTCAAAGGGAATACATGTCAACGGGTCATGAGATACAGAAGGAGGCATAGGTGTAACGCTGAAACACCTGAAGGTCGAACAGTTGAAGATATGAGAGTCATCGATTTGCAGAGGGGACACTTGTCACTAGATCGTGTGCTCCGAGAAAATTTACATTGGAGTTTCAGTTTGAGAATTGAAACTACTAAATCATGAATGCCCAAAGAGAATCTAAGTCATCAAATCTAGAAAGGGGACGTGTGGTGAAATATTGTGAATTCTGGGTGAATTCACTCCGGGAGAACGTGAAGGAGAAATTTTTCACATCACCAAAGACCGAACAGTCGAAGTGAGTAATATCCTTCGATCTGGAAGAGAATAGGTGTCACTAGATCATGGACTTCAGAGGATTACACTTTGGGGTTTTTATGGAAAGAAGTTTTGGAAAGCTCTGAAGCACAGAAGGTCGAAATGATTAAGGGTAGTTGATCCCAAAGGAAGAATGCGAGTCATTGATCTGGGAATGGACATGTGGAGGATGAATTTCACTCTGTTAGACAACCATTGAACAGTCGTTGGATCAAGAGAGGACAAGTGTCAGAAGATCCAACACTCCAGAAGATTTCACTTTGGATATTTGTGGTTGTTGAGATTTGAGACTTCCGAAGTCTGAAGTCCCAAAAATGATGAGAGTCGTGGATGTAAATGAGGACATGCGGTGCCAGATCTAGGAATTCGGACGAAAGTGGAGGAAGGACAGGTCCAAAGACCCATAGAAGATCTCGGTCGTTGATCGAGGAATGAGTTGTAGGACTGTTGATCTGGTTGAGGAGGCCAAAGTCTCAAAGCGGGAGAACGACCGTAGATTTGGGAGGATACGTGTCAGTAGATCTTCCACTGCGAAAGATAACCAGTCAACAGCGACAGGGATTTAATATTTGAGATCCCCAAAGGCTGGATTCATGGAGGAGATCCTGGACACACATTTGAAGGGATAGGTGTCGAAGAATCTTCCATTCCAGAATATTTCCATACTGAGGTAGAAAGTGTTTGAGATTTCAAAACCCCGAAGTTTAAAATCGCAAATAGATATCATCCATGGATTTGGATAGGGAAGTTATAAACCATTAATCCAAAGGTACCATCAATATTGGAGATCGACAGTCCTGAAACATTTCGAGGGATTGGAGGTGCATGAACTTTAAAAGGTAATCGCACAGTCATGTGGGTCGCTACCCAAGGGAACATGAAATAAGGGGCTAGTGGAAAAGGAGCTAGCACCCGCAAACACACATTTTTTCAAGGTTGTGAACCAGGGGCATATTGATGGAAGGGGCTAGTGTAAAAGAGATCGCGCCCAAAAATTGAAAAGCACCAGAGCACATGGAAAAAGGGGTGTGGGTACCATAGGGCATGCACCCAAAAAGGGAAAGAGGGGCTTGTGTACATTTGATTTGGGTTCAAACAGGAGCCCAAAGAGTTGATCTGACTCAAAAGAAGGAAATATCTAGAGACAAGGAGATCACGTAGCCCCAGGAGGGAAGGGAGTCTGCATCAGGTGGTATCAGAGCACATAATTGATATATGTAGGCAAAGAAGGTAATCTGATGACATCAAGTGGTATCAGAAGGCCAAAATTGTTTTGCAGACAACAGAAAAAGGAGAGACGGTGAAAGGAGATGACCTGATAACATCAGGTGGTATCACAAACAAGATTTTTCTTGTAGACAACAGGTGAAGGAAGCAAAGTATTGATGCTCTGTGAGGAGGTTGTTTCATGGGCACAGCTATAGAAAATATTTAATCAGCCAGATGATATGTGAGAAAAAAATGGATATGTTCTCGGACGTAGAGTGATCCATAGGTTTTCCAGGAGGATAGACCAAAGGTGGAAATGGATACTGAAGGCCATGATCATGATCGAAGAGGTGTCCACAAGAAGAAATGCAATGCAGATATGGATCTAGAGCTCAATGAGATAAGAGAAAGGATCGAGTAGCTAACATTAAAAATGCAGTAAGATCTTAAATCACATTGGGTGTATGAGTGGCCCATGAAGAAGAAGGTGAAGTGGTCAGTCAAGAGATTGTTGGCCAAAGGACAACAAAAACTACTAAATAGGTGGATGAGGTATGTTGAAAGTCTCAGAGATGAAGAGGAATTGGGTCACATCTATGAGCTAGAAGCTAGAAGGAACCTCACTGATGAGGAGGAGATGAGATCAAATGAAGATATCATAAACTGATAGAAGAGAAGAGATGGATTTTCATATTGCCAGGTGGGCAATGAAATGGGATCATTGGAGGATATCATAGTCTGTCAGGAGGACAGTAGTGGAAATTCATATTTCCAAGTGGGAAATGATATGAAATCAGCAGAAGATTTCATAAACTACCAGGTGGGCAAAAATGGACTTTCAAGTTGCGAGGTGGGAAATAGGAAAATATCAGTGGAAGGTATCATATACTGCCAGAGGAGCAGTGCTGAAAGTTCAAATTTCTAGGTGGGAAATGAGAGGGGATCGATTGATCTCATACACTGTTAGGTGGGAAGAAGAGAAGTCCCAAATTACTAGGTGGGTAGGGGGGAAGAAATGATATTGTCTAAAACTCTCAAGAGCTTAGAAGTGAGTTCAGGTCAGCGAGTGCTGATAGGTGAATATTCATGTGGATTTGTAGACCATGTGAATGAATATGATGAGAAGTTAAATACTCTCACCATCGAAGAGGAACATAAGAGGAGTATTTTGATTATTGGTGGGATCAAGACATTCTTACCAAACAACCAAGTGGAGGTCGATGTACATGATGAAAGTGTAGAATAAGAAGAAAGACAGCTAGCAGAAACTGTCAAAGAGGAAGAAATGGAGCAGACACTGATGTCTACCCCCACAGAAGGAGATGAGAATTCGAAAAAATGGCTCAAAATTTCCAACCAGGAAGTTGAACACGAGATTATTGCCTATAGTAGAAGAGGAAGAAGACAACATGGATTTTGTTGATCTTTATGAGGAATTGGAATCCCTAGAGAGAAGGGTAATGGTACAAATCTTACACATCTGATAGGTCAAGTTGGAAGCATATGGAGGAGCATACCAGCCAGAGGAATAGCTGGAAAAATTTGGACGTGAAACAACATAAGAGGAGACGACAGAAGAAACCAATATGTCAGAGGAGGAAGCTGAGCAGCAGCTTGGTGATGAAACTACAAAACTGGATCATGTAGCAGGGTGGAAAGATAATGCCACAAAAGAATAAGAAATCGATATGGGGGGTGAAGTTGATCTACCCAATGATAAGGAGAAAGTGTAGCCGAGAAGATTGCATAAGGAGAGCCATCCAACGAAGCATCTGAAAAAAGTAATAGAGGAGATCAGGAAGTTGATGTTGAGGTCAATAGAAGCAGTAAGAAAAGGGAGAAAAACAAAAGAGATCCTTCCATAGCATCAGGGAAGGAACATAAGAAGTAGCAGCAACAACATATCTGGAGAGGAACGAGAGGACAACTCCAAGGAATAGTTTGGGATCCAGGAGGATTTCAACAATGGATAAGAGGAGCTCATGATTTTCCTAGCAGTGGAGTATGGTCCAGGAGCATCGCATCACCTCAGCAACGCACCAGCATTCCAACACATCAGCACACATTTCAGAGAGGGAGAGGCATTAATCCTCCCATTTTTAAATTTAAAATATAATCCTATACAGATTCATGTTGTAAGCTTGAGTGAAAACCAATCCACATATCTGAACAAATGAAATATAAGGTCGCCTTTAATGGCTGATAGGTTGATGGCTCTAGGTTCAATTCAGACTAGATGGCCATTTATGAAAACTTCAATGTAATAGATGAGGTTAGGTGAGAGAGGAAGAGCTCGTAGAGCCCTCTTTTGTAAGGAGATCTAACATCAGATTTCATGATGAGAGTTAGAAGACTTGAGAGAGATATCTCGGGTAGAGAGGTCTCAGAAGAAGAACATAGGATAGAGTTAGAATAGTTCTGAGAGAGAGCTTGAGAGAACTGGGACTCTGTTGCAGTCCATTATTGTAAACATCTGTATAGACACACAAAGATAATAGAAAAGAAGTTTTTCCTGCATATCGTGTGTTTGTGTATTTTCATGAATGAATGTTATGGATGTGTGATAAGTTTCATTTGCAGTAGGATATGGATTTCTCTTATCTTCATTGAGTTTTATAATATCATTGTGGATTCTTTAGGTTGTGCAGGGAGTGCACAACAAAACAATTGAGGTTCTGTAGCTAGCACAAAGAGTGTGCATTTGAACTTTGTGGAGTCAGAAAATAATGTTCCAGGAGGGCACACCAGAGCGATCATAAACTCAACAGGAACCTCAAGGTTACTGAATACCTTAGGGGGAGGGGGGACTATGCAGAAGGATCACAGAGAAACAGAGTTACTGAGAACTGTGTAGAGCTCTTCCAGGTGGGCATCGAGTGAGTGCAAGAGTGCACAGAAGGAACTTTGTGTTGAGTTCAAAAGGAACCAGAGTTACTGAAAACTCTGTATGGAATAGCTCTGTAAGGTGTCCATCGAGCAAGGAGATTGCCAGGAGGGTGAGAAGAATTTAGTTTCAAGAAATCCTTCAGATCTGAGTTTGATGAAATCTCAGAAATGAAAGGAGTGTGTAGGAGATTGAAATATTTGAGGAGATAAAGCTCAGAAGGAATAACGCAAGGAGTGTGTGGGAAGATAAATTTTTCTAAGTCCTAAAGCTCAGAAGATACAACATGTTCAAGAGCGTAAGCGATACCCTATTCGGGTTCACAGGAGAAAGTTCAAAGGCCAAGAGCTTTGAACACTTTCAAAATATTCCAAGTTGAGAGAAGATGGAAGCTCAGAAGGAGGAGCGACAACAACCATTAGATTGGTTGTGGGAAAGAATCTTGGACTATTATATCAATGTCCATTGACATAAGGAAACCTAGAGGAGGAAACAGATATCAAGCGTTGGATCTAAGCATAGAGGATCAACCACCGTCAGATCGCGAGAAGGTGCACGAGATTTAGTGGTGTGTATACGTAGGAGAGTGGACTTGTTGAAGTTCTGAAGTCACAAAACCATTTGGGACCATCCATCAACTGGAAGGACTCGTGGCAGAAATCTATTGATTTTGAATGGAACCGCTCTGGGAGAATGAGCACACAGAGAAGTTGAAACTTCTGAAGCTGAAGAGATGAAGGGACGAAATGAATTTGGAACATTATACTTAGAGGGAATACATGTCAACGATTCATAAGATCCAGAAGGAGGCAGAGGTGTAACGCTGAAACACCCAATGGTTGAACAACCGAAGATCCAAGATTCTTCGATCTATAGAGGGGACACTTGTCACCAGATCATGAACTACGGGAAAATTTACATTGGAGTTTTATTTTGATAATTGAAACTATTGAATCGTGAATTCCCAAAGAGAATCTAAGACATCGGATCTAGAAAGGGGACGGATGGAAAAAGATCATGAATTCCAGGTGAAGTACTCTGGGAGAACGCGAAGGAGAAAGGTTTGACATCGCCGAATCATGAACATCCGAAGTGAATGATAGTCATCGATCTGGAAGACGACAGGTGTCACCAGATCATGGACTTCGGAGGATTGTGCTCCAGGGTTTTTATGGAAAGAAGTTTTGGAAAGTTCCAAAGTGCTGAAGGTTGAAATGATTAAGGACCATTGATCCCAAAGGAAGAACATAGGTCATTGATCTGTGAAGGGACACATGGAGGACAAAGATTCACTCCATTATACATACATTGAATAGTCATTGGATCAAGAGAGGAAAGGTGTCAAAATATCCATCACTCCGGAAGATTTCACTTCGGATATTTTTGGTTGTTGAGATTTGAGAATGTTGAAGGCCAAAGTCTCAGAAATGACAAGAGTCGTCGATGTGAAGGAGGACACGTGATTCTAGATCTAAGACTCTGGAGGAAAGAGGATGAAGGACAGGTCTGAAGACCCATAAAATATCTCGGTTGTTGATCGAGGAAGGAGTCATAGGACCGTTGATCTGGTTAAGGAGGCCAAAGTCCCAAAGCGGGAGCATGACCGTATATTTGGGAGGATACGTGTCAGTAGATCTTCCACTCCGGAATATAACTAGTCAGTAGTGACATGGATTTGAGATTCAAGATCCCCGAAGTCCGAATTCATGAAGGAGATCATAGCCACACATTTGAAGGGATAGGTGTCGAAGGATCTTCCATTCCATAATATTTCCATATAGAGGTAGCGAGAGTTTGATATTCCAAAACCCTGAAGTCTAAAATCTCGAATAGATATCGTCCCTCGGTTTGGAGAGGGAAGATCTTAACCATCAATCCAGAGGTACCGTCAATATTGGAGATCGACGGTCCCAAAACATTTCGGGGGATTGGAGATGCATGAATTTTAATGAGTAATCGTGCAGTCATGTGGGTCGTTGCCCAAGGGCACACGTAAGAAGGGGCTAGTGAAAAAGGACCTAGCACCCATAAACGAACATTTCTATAATGTTTTGACTCAGGGGCATATTGAAGGAAGGGGATAGTGTAAAATATCCAGAGCCCAAAAATTGAAGAGCGCTAGAGCAAGCAGACAAAGGGGTGTGGGTACCACAGGGAATGCGCCCAAACATGGAAAGATGGGCCTGTGTACATTTAATTTGGGTTCAACCAAGAGCTCGAAGAGTCGATCTAACTCAGAAGAAGGAAACATCCAAAGACCACAAGGTCACGCAACCCCAAGAGGGAAGGGGGTCTGCCTCTCTGGGTAGTCAGGTAGTACAACTAAGGGTGTGGTCTAGCCTCCTTAATTGGTGCCCTGCGATATTGGGACGAGTACTACTATTGGAGCCTACATGTATATAAGGGAGCTATAACATAGGGAAAACTCTTGAATATAGATTCCCTGCAAACCCTGACCCTTGGGAGCATAACAAAAAAAATAATAGACAATATCTATTACATTGAAAACTTTTCGTCTACATTGCGGTTGTGAAATTACTACATATTTTTTTTTCCTGCTAAGAATTTCGGCATTTCACCTCTACAATATTATCTAGTTCGGAGAACCCTTATTTTATACCTACCCCATTAGACTTATTTTCTCATTCTGATTGTAGTAACACCTATCAATTTTGAACTTTTTTCCCATGTCGTCCCGCTCCCTTCCAACTCCCCTTATATGGGACCTACCCCATTAAATTCCCCTCTTCACCCTAATCATTGTGATACCCTTCACCGTAACCCTTTTTTTCTAAGTGGTCCCACCCACCCTATTCATCATGACCAACACCCATAGCCAAGACTTGGAATATTGATTCAATACCTTCTCATCTCATTTCAATACTTTGTCCTCTAATTTTGAAGAGACCTACCAGGAAGTTGGGAAACTCAGTTCCCAAATGGGCAAATTACAATAGAAAATTTCTACCCAACTTGAATCCCTCGTTGCCAATATCTGCAATAAACTGAATATTCCTATAGACCTTAACTCATCTGACCAACCTTTGCACCCTAAAGTTGAGACATCCTCCCATTCCCATAATTGTCACTCCCCTCCCTTTCAATGGGAACTTTTCCTTCCTTGAGTGGATGTGAACAAATTTGATGGCTTGGATCCCACCAATTGGGTCACCTAAATGGAACACTATTTCTCTTTGTTTGGAATTATTGATGAGTTAGCCAAAATCTTGTATGGTGTTCTCCATTTAGATTAGGAACATTGGCAATGGTGGAAATTGTGAAAAAATGCCCGCCAAGTGTATGTGGCTTGGACACAATTTGTTGTAGAGGTTTATAAATTCTTCGACATTGACACCCACCTTTTAGGCCTCTTGACCAAGTTGAAACAATTTGGCACAGTGGAAGAATTTATAGCCGCTTTTGAGTGCTTGGATTTTCGCACAGAGGGCATGTCTGATGGTTTTTTTCTGAGAATGCTTTATCAATGGACTCAAAGATGAGATTTGTGCCCACATCCTCATGGCTCGCCCCCAGAGTTGGGTGAAAGCTACTAAAAGAGATAAGGAATCACAACAAGTTGTCTCTGCTCAAACAAAAAAAACTCTTTTATTCCCTGCCCTAAACCTCTCACTCCCACCCCTCCTTTTGCTCCATTGAAGATCAAAACATTGACCAAGTAAAAAATGGTTGAACGCCAACTCAAGGGCCTTTGTTATAACTGTGATGACAATATTTCCCTGGGAACATGTGTAAGGAACAAAATCTCTTTATGGCCATATCTGAAGATGTTTCTGGAGAAGAGATTAAGGCTCCTCCTATGGTCGAGTCCCCTGACCCAACTGATTTGGCCCCACCAATGGACCCTCCAAAAGTTGAACCACTCATTTCCCCAAATGCTCTCACTGGATTCTCGACTCCCCAAACCCTCAAGTTAATTGGATACATTAAGAATTATAAAGTCATCATCCTCATTGACAGTGGAAACACCCATAACTTTATTCATCGCTGCATTTCCCAAGAAACTAATTGCTATATATGTGTCATCAATAAATTTCAAATCATGATTGTCAATGGAGGCTCCATGAAATGTGGGGGTCATTGTGAAAATGTGTGTCTCCAAATTGGTCAATACAACAAGAAATATCATATGTTTTCTATCGACATGGGTGGTTGTGACATTTTGCTAGGTGTTGAATGGTTGAGGACTCTGGGTCCCATCCTCATGGATTTTAAGTAATTAACCATGCAATTCACCTAGTAGGGCCAATAGTATGAGTTTCAAGGCATCACAGTCGTTTCCCCTGAATTCATCAGTTCCCATCGCATGGAAAATATCCTCAAAAAGGGCATTCAGGCATTATTTCACAACTCCATTCTATTGATGTCATTGAGATACCATCTGTGCATCCCAACCTCCAATCTATCCTCTCCAAACATCAATCTTTTTTTTGTACTCCCCAAGGACTTCCCCCTTCCCATGGTGTTCATGATCATTCTATTACTCTCGTCCCTAGCGGCTTTCTTCCCAATGTTTGTCCCTACTGCCATCCCTTTGCACATAAAAATGAAATTGAGAAAATTTTCCAAGAATTGCTTGTCGCGAATGTTATAAGTCCTAGTACTAGCCCCTATTCTTCTCTTATGGTCATGGTCCTTAAGAAATAAGGCTCATGGCGCATGTGTCCTGAATTTTGAGCCCTCAACAAACTGACCATCAAAGACAAGTTTCCCATTCCTATCATTGATGATATCTTGGATAAATTAAGTGGTGCCTAGTATTTTACTAAACTTGGTCTTTGTTCTAGCTATCACCAGATATGTATGAAAGAGGCTAACATTCTCAATACTTCCTTTCGAACTCATGAGGGACAATATGATTTCTTGGTCATGCCCTTTGGCTTATGTAATTCTGCATCCACCTTCCAAAGCATCATGAATCATGTATCACGTCCTTTTCTCCGTCATTTTGTCTTAGTTTTCTTTTATGATATTCTCATCTATAGTAAAAAATGGACTGCCCATCTTGCTCATGTGGATAAAGTTCTTCATCTACTCTCTCACCACCAAATTTTCCTCAAACAATCTAAATGTGCTTTTGGAGCCTCAAAAGTGGATTATTT
>ML883345.1:13101-28034 GCA_009831015.1 Picea engelmannii | reverse complement strand
TTGCAGACAAGCAGCCATGTTCAAACAAAACTCATGTCCAATCTTCAATTCACAATTTTGAACAGATCATGCAGTAGTTACAAAGGCTCTTAAAACTAAAGACCTCCTGTATTCAACATTGCAATGAATAATTCTCCAAAATATATTAAAAAGAATTTTCAGCTTAATTTAAGAAAAAATTGAGAGATCTATGATCTTATCTTTGCCATTGCATGTCCAAATTGATGTAGATCTGTGATTTTATTGTTGTGGGAAGCATCGCTATTCTCTCATGGATGAATATCATCGAGCTTGAATTCCTCACCTTCCATGTAAAACTACCATGGAATTACTATGCCCCTTAAGACTCAAGGACGCTCTGATACCATGTTAACAAATAGAGCACAAGCAAGACAAGACAAGGACTGGTGGAAAAGGCTTTAAGCCATTATCTACTCATTGTATTGATTGCATGATATCAATTTATAATACATGGATTTGACCACTTTTAGATCTAGATCTCACTAACAACTCATCAATTGATCATGACAACACCTCATCAATAGATAAGGATTACAAATCATAAGTAGGTGGTCTCGGACTTTGTGTTTGTCTAGGGACTCATAGTCTAACAAATCACTTTCTCAACATGCTCCCAAATCTCAGCGTCCTCTATAAGCATCTATAGCTCGAGCTTCCAAGGTATGAAATTGGAAGCAACATCCAACCTATCACACTCTCTAAGACTGAGAGTCATCATCCTACAAATCTGAAGCTAGCAACAACAAATAAATTAGAACAACCCTTCAAGGGTTCCAATGCTTCTCCCAAGTGTCCTAGGGTTTCACATCCAACAACCACAACAAGGTCAAAAACCACACCCAAGTACAATACAACTGAAATACCAACTCTCTCTGCACCAAAAAAAAGTTATTTCAGCAAGATAGCTCCGATGCCATGTAGACCAATGTTCACAAGGTATAAGAATCCTTAGATCATTTAAATTAAAATGTTACTTAACATAGAAGCCACATAAATAATTCACATCAAGTATCCCCTTCAAACTTCACATTAGCTCAAGACTTTATGTAAGTTGGCAAGTTTAAGTGTGGGAGGACCACCATCAGACCCTATTAGGTTTTCCAACCAAAGCATGAAAGAAAAGGCCCAAGTAGAGGGATACATCTCGAGAGAAGCAGGAAAGAAAAGAACCCTTCAAGAGTAAGTGTGATAGTGAAACGTGTTGGGCTTACTTCATGGATTATGGAATCATTTTGTCCATATTTATGAGCACCTTTGTGGAGGGTGCGCTTTCTCTTGAGTTACCCCTTTCTAGGCGCTAGGTTTTTCCAAACCCCTTAATTTTCCCTTTATTTGGTCCTTTCATAAATTTGCAAGTCCCCTTTATATGGTTTCAAGCATTAGCATTCATTGCTTTGGAGCTTGGGAGAATGCAAAAAGGGTAGAGCTCAAGTATGGACTGGCTTTTAAATGTCCTTGTTATTCTTTCTTTATTTCTTTTGCATTGTTGTTTCTTTATTATTTTTACTAGACCTCTGGGCCTTTAGCCCCTCTTTTCATGAGATAATGAACCATGACCCATTACTGAAGTTTAGTACACTACGACAGGTTCCAGGATGGTAAGTGTCAAGTATGGCAGGGAAATAGAACGTTGCTCTTGTGAGGGCCCCCCAATAATACCCCTTTTCCATGGGGATGACAACACGGGACTAGAATACAAATGATGGCCACCAAGGTGAAATAAGGAAACAAACATAACTTCTTGAGATTATGATTCATTATCCAACTTCAACCAATGATCCTCATTCACATGCCTAGTATATTAAGCACAACACTTCATATGACAAAAGGACTAATGTACCTCATGATGACATTGGCTTACCATATCCCAAAGACTATGTTGACTGGATCATGGATGTGATGAGATTTGTTGATCAAGAGTGAAAGAGGCATCTAAGAGGGGTTGTTGGGCTACCATGAGTGGACACAGTGATCATCATCGTCGTTGAGATCATTGTCTTCATTGTGGGCCATGAGACATGATCCCCTTTAGTTACCCATAGACATGGAGGGTGTAACATTCGGCTCGAACATGGGGACATGTGCTCATTGTAGAGCTCATGAGAACCTCAACATCTTTGGTAGTCCAAGACCTGGAACTTGTATCACTGTAAAATTCTAATATGGCCATATCAGTACTACAAGGCGAATGCTATCCACCAAGGCAAGAAGATATAAAACCATGCGAGAAAGAAAGATTTTTTTTTTGCATTTTCACCAATATATCATTTTTTCTTTTGATAATATAACATCAAACTAAACTAACATGAATGCATAGTAAAGCAATGAACAGTAACTAGTAAAGAAAACAATGCAAGCACACAACATGACCTACCTAGCCTACCTACCTACGCTAAGCTTGATCTTCAAGAAATCAGGTCTCTTCCCAGGATGTGGGAGGACCACTTGAGGCATTTGGAGGAGGTATTAGGCATTATGGGGGAGCAGTCGTTATATGCCAAGGTGTCAAAGTGTGATTTTGGCATGAAAGAGATTCTTTACTTGGGTCATGTGATCAGTGCACAGGGGGTACAGGTACATCAGGAGAAGATCCAGGCCATATTGGATTGGCCCACACCTAAGTCCCTTACAAAGTTGCGGGGATTCTTTGGAATGTGCACCTACTACAGGTGCTTTGTTAAGGGATTTTCACAGTTGGGTGCACCATTGATGGATCTTACGAAGAAAGGAGCATTCAGGTGGGCAGAGGCGTCTCAGCAGGCATTTGACGGGCTCAAGGAGGTGATGAGCACCCGTCCAATATTGGCGCTTCCTGATTTCATTCATCCCTTTGTACTGGAGTGTGATGCTTTGGGTGAGGGTATTGGGGCCATTTTGATGCAAAACAAACATCCGATAGCATTTGAGAGTAGGAGGCTCAGAGACTCGGAGAGACTCTATTCCATTTATGACAGAAATGCTCGCCATCATGCATGCTTTGGAGAAGTTTAGGAAGTATTTGGTTGTTGGCCGATTCGTGGTTAGGAGTCAGGACTGACCACGATAGTTTGAGGTATTTCCTGAAGCAGAAGGATTTGAATGAGAGGCAAATGGGTCAACAAAATACATGCATATGACTTCAACATTGAGTATGTGAAGGTAAGAAGAATATTGTTGTTGATGCCCCTTCTAGGAAACCGACAATGTGTTCTCTCATGGATATTTCAACTGATTGGAAATCTCACCTTTTGGTGGAATATTCCTAGAATCAGTTTGCGCGTGAGTTGATGGATGGACTCATACAGGATGATAGGTATAGAGTGGTGGATGATATCATTTTCTACAAGGACAGAATGTATCTAGTTCCTGAGTCCAAACTCAAGGAGAAGATCTTGAGGGCTCCTCATGACACACCATTGGCAGGGCACCCTAGGTATTTCAAGACCTATAGGCATATACGAGAGAGGTTCTCATGGAAGGGTCTCAAGGACGATTTGTTGCGGTATGTGAGGCAGTGTATGACTTGTCAGCAGAACAAGTCAAAGCATACTCATCTCACAGGATTATTATAGCCTCTACCCATTCCAGAGTAGAAATGGGAGAGTGTATCAATGGAATTTATCACAAGTCTACCGAAAGTACGGGGCAGGGATTGCATATACGTAGTGGTTGATCGGTTGACTAAGTTTGCACACTTCTTTGCTATTTCATCAGAGTACAAGGCAACAAAGGTGGCATAATTGTTTTTCAGGGAGGTGTTTAGAGTCTAGACTTCATGGACTGCTTAGGTACATTGTCAATGACAGGGACAACAGGCTTCTTGGCGCTTTTTGGCAGGAATTGTTCAGATTGGTCGGCACATAGTTGACTCCTAGCACCAGTTATCACCCTTAGACAGATGGTCAAACAAAGATTGTGAACAAATGGATTGAGGGGTATTTGCGCAACTATGTGTCAGGATAGCAGAGGACATGGATTAAGTGGTTGCATCTGGGGGAGAATTTCTATAACACCACCTACCACATGTCCATTGGCATGACCCCATTCCGATCATTGCACAACTATGATGCTCCTTCATTTGTGGATTTGGCATTTGGGGATAGTAGGGCTCCCAAAGCCAAGGATTGGATATAGGAGAACCAGGATATCCTCAAGGACCTTAAGGAAAACTTGCAGACATCCCAAAACCAACAGAATATATATGCAGACAGGCACATGGTCGAGTGTAACTTTGAGGTAGGAGATTTGATATTTCTAAGGTTACATCCTTACAGACAGTTTTCGTTGAAAAAGAGCAGTGCAGAAAAATTGAAGCCCCATTTTTATGGTCCATACGAGGTAGTACGAAGAGTTCGGAAAGTAGCCTATGAGATTGAGCTACCAAAGGGGAGCAAGATCCACACTGTTTTTCATGTGTCGTGCCTCAAAAAGGCAGTAGGACATCAAGTGACCACTTCAACAGAGTTACCCCTGCTAGATGAGGAGGGGCAACTGGTATTGATTCCAGAGGAGATATTGGATGTAAAGGAGAGGATATCGAGGAGCAAGGTCATCAGAGATTTCCTGATCAGGTGGAGAGACTTGCTAGTAGAGGATGCTACGTGGGAGGGAGATCAGATTTCACAACATCCTAATTTGTAGTTGCTTGGGGACAAGTAATCTCGGGAAGGGAGGACTGTAATGTCCCTTTCCAGATGATCACTATAGGAGGATAACTTAGTAGCCTGTTTGATTCCTGTAGGCTATAGTCAATTAGACAGAGGGAATTAATAGTCTAATCATTTAATGTCATTTGGAGGAAAAGCAACATTATAAAATGACATTGAGTAATTAAAAGTAACTTGAAGAATGATGTGGAGAAAACCTTAGAAAGTCACTTAATTAATTTAAATAAGTGGAGAAAGGCAAAAGGGGGATAAAAGAGAGATGAGAGCTCATTTCTCTCATTATTCTTGATCATTTTCACTTATCCATTTTGGAGAAAGCTCTTGATGTTTTTAAAACCCTAGTGGTTGATTGGTTTCGGTGGTGAAAGATTTCACCCTAGCTGATTGGGAGAGAAGATTAATTAGATCTTCCATTTGCATTCATTGAAGGAGGTCAATTTTTTTATTTGCAGAGATTGGGGTTTCTGGTGGAGTTCCATTGCAACAGATCCAATTTTCTTGTGGGGCCAAATTCCTTTTGAAGGAGGCCGATTTCTAGTGAAGGGTCGTATTACACTTGTTGGGACCGAAAATCCCTTTTGCGAGGCTACCATTCTTCTTAGGGAGGCCACATTTTCTATTGTGAGGCCGAGATCTTTCTGGATGGGCCGCTTCTTTCTTGTGTAGGTCGCATTCTCTTGACGAGGGCACACAATCTTGGTGAGAAGGTCGTACTAGGAGGATCGTAGTTCCTTGGAGAGGCCGAGTTTTGTTTGCCAGAGGTCATGGGGCTTGTGTGGGCCAATCTGATTCAGCTTCTCATCCAAGGGAATCATTACAACAATTTACAGCGGTGTTAGTGAGGGTTTGGCGAGCCAACAACCATTGTAGCACCCATCTTCATCTCCTATTCTCCTACAAATTGTGCCAACGACTGCAAGTATCCTCAAATCTGAGTTGCGAGTCATTTATTGTTGTAATTGTTGCAAATTGGGTTAATAATAAATAAGAGCAGATTTGCCATATTTTTGTTGTTATAACAGTTGTTTGAGTTATTGTCCATTTATATTCTTGTTGTTATATATATTGCATGCAACATAAGTTCGATTTGACACACAAAACCCTATACATACATCACAAACATATTAAGAAACCAAACCAGCATCATAACAACAGTAACTAGGGGCATTTTACATTGGATTTGGGCTTGCTGCCAAAGTGTTTGACAAAAATCCTAAACCAGAAAATCACCCATTACATAACAACAGTAAACAAAATCCATAACAACAATAAGGAAGGGGCTTTACACATTTTTATGTGATTTGATGGATGGGTTCATCTAGAAGATCGATTTGTATAATGTGGTGCAAATCATAATAGATAATGCAACTAATTATGTGGTTGTTGGTAGGATGCTTATGGAGAGGCACCACTCATTGTTCTAGATTCCATGCGCTGGACATTGTATTGATTTAATGCTTGAGGATATGGGGAAATTTTCCTTCATTAAGGAGGTGATTGATCAGGCTAGGAGCATCCCCAAGTTCATATATAACCATGTTTTCGTTCTTACATGAGGAGATGCACCAAAAACAGGGAGTTGTAGCTTCTTGCAATCACACATTTTGCCACCAACTTCATTACTCTTCAGTATTTGCTTCAATGTCAATTTGAGTTCAAGCAAATGTTTGTTTGTGATGAGTGGCATGATTGTACATATAGCAGGAGAGAGGATGGGAGAGACATTGCTAGATTGGTGTACACTGATTCCTTCTAGGAAGTAATGGAAGAAGTGTGCTTAGTTAGTGAACCTTTGGTAAAGGTTTTGAGATTGGTTGATAGTGATAAGCCTGCAATGGCCTATTTGTATGAGGCCATGGATAGGGCCAAAGAAACTATCTGAGCTTATTATGTGGGCAAGGGTACCCCTGGGTTTAGTAGATAGATGATGTTATGGGATTTGATTGATAGTCGGTGGACCGAGATGCTCCATCGACCTGTTATCGCACAATCTGTACTTGCCCAAAGCCTAAGGCAAGTGAGGTAATATTGGTGTAACAAAGGGGTGACCTATCATTGTCACCTTAATAGGAAACCCCTTTTCTGTTTAGGAGTACGTTATGATTACCCCAAGGGAGATGTCCCTAGTGACCTAAAGGGCTGATGAAACTAAGACAAGGATGCAAGAATACCCCCCTCTCACTGGTCACTCAAGTCAAAAGTTCTTTATGTCTTAAGAGATGAAGCAAATGTAATGGATGAAGTGTACTTTCCTAGAACAAGACAACAAGCAAAATATGGCAGTTTCAAGTACAAAATGATGTTAGTGCTTCGATAAGACAATAGACCTTTGAAATATATGCTGGCTGATATAAAATTGCAGCAACATTAAAGTTTACAACAACAATAAGTATTTTATAACAGCTGCAAGAAATGTGCCTCAAAATTGCTTGAAAAGACAATAAAAAGGTAGTTTTTACTAGGAAAAATGATAATCAATTGTCACATGCAATTTCTAAAGTGTCTAACTAGCATTAAAGGTCAGTTTTGCAGAAAATTTGCTGCAGTTAGATGACTGTAGCAATCTTTTGTAACAACAGAAAATATATTAGTGATCTAGGCTAAACTAGGGTTAAAGATAGTTAGTAAAAGCTTAGGAGAAGAGTGTTTGAACTTTGAGTGTTTAATCAATCCTTCAATAAGAAAGAGGCTAGAACTGGTGCCTTCTAGGGCTTATGGAGTCAAGTGGGCGCCTTCTTCTAAGGCTGCAAATCAATTTTGATAGTGCACAAAAGTCTAAGAGGGAGAGTGCATAGGAGAAGTAGTAACTTAAGTTCACCTATTCATTTTCCTCAAGAAACAAGATACTAGGGTGTAGGCAATTCTAGGCCCTAACACCTTGCTCTCCTTAGGATTCTTATGGGATAAAAACTTAGGCAAAGATAACTAAGTCAAAACCTTAGAGTGCTAGCAAACTAGGGTTCTAGGGTTTCACTAGTCACTAGATCAATTCAATGAAAAGCTTGGAAAATAGAAAGTAAGAAAGTAGCAATTTAAGTTCCTTACTTCAAGCATTAAGTATACCATGCAATTTCATAATATTGTATGAGCAAATAAAACCATACATAAACCATTCAATAGATGACAAAAAATGCAGATTTTACCTATTTGCACCAAGAATAATCATAAAAATACCATGCAAGATCACCATAAAAGCTTCCAAGATTGATCCAACTTGCAAAAATCAGCCTTATACAAGAGTGCACTTCACAATTTCAGCCAATAGCCCTTAATAGGGCGCAAATTTCAGACCTCTCCTCTTGTGTGAGGAGTTGTGTTGTAAAAATGAATGTACTTTATGTTTATTTATACAAAACTGGTGACCTTTAATTAACTTTAGGTCAGAATAAGGCCGACCTGGCCAATTTACAAATAAATTCAAATTTGACATAAATAAAATTAATTAGTATCTAAAGACACCTCCAAGGGTGACGTCATGCCCTTCTAGGGTGACGTTGAGGCCCCAAGGTGGAACGTTGAGCCTGAAAGGTAGGGCGATTGGCCTCCAAAGGCCCTAGATGAAGCCCACACGTGCCACTAGGCTCATAAATGCCTCCAAAATGAAAACCCTAGCTCTGGATGACATCCAGTGTCATGATGGTGATGTTTTGGGCCTTCAAGGGCCAACGTCCATGTGGAAGAGAAAGATCCCCTTGGGTCTAGGTCTGCCAGGGTGCCTCCAAAGGCAACACCCTTCTTTCTTCCTAGTGCAAATCTTCAATGTCTTCTTACCACTGGTTGGGGTTACATCATCCATTTGTGGGCTTTAAGCCCTCATGCAGGTCTGAGCTAATCATTCCCTCACGTGTACCTGTCCACCAGGCAAGATCCTGTAGCAACAAGTACGCCCTCCAGGGGTTCATAAGTCACAGGGATCATAACATGTAAATCACATCCAATAATTAAATTACCCAAACATGTGCATCAAACCCCCCTTAACCCAAACAAATGCTCAAAGACGTTATGCAATTTGACAAGTTAGGTTTGGAGAAGGTCTCAGGGTGTCCTATTGGGCTAACCTTCCTCAAGTCTGGGGTGTTTCCCTGGTGGGAGCCAATCCAGGTCATGTACGTGTATGAGGTGAGATAGGGTAAGTGTTTGGGCATGGGGTCCAGTAATAACAGGGCCTGTGGGTGCCTTTGTAGAGGGCGAGCTGCACCTTATCGTAGATGTTATTGTTTCCTAGCCCATTCATTTCGTTTATCTTTTTCTTTTGTGCTTCAAGGGAATAGTTGAGGGACACTGTCCTAGCTTGATGACCAGAGGTGAAAGTGTTATCCACAAACATTTCACGGAGATGAGAAGGTTGGTTCGTGATGAGACCCCCTTTCTCTTGGCTATGCCACCAAGAGCCACTACCCTGGTTTGGTGACCAGATAGGTGGTAGTGTCATATCGCTACATGCCCATGGTCATAATAGGTCGACTTGTGATGAGACCTCCTGTCCTCCAACTAGTACCTTGAGTGTTTATGTATCTTATGGGTTCCCTTTTCTTACTGAGAAGCTTTTTATTGCTTTCTCAGAAATCCCTGGGCGAAGCATCTCAAAGGTTTCAATATTGGCTTTTAACTCTTGCCAACTACTTTTACCCTCTGGGCCTTTAGCCCCTTCTTCCCACAAGGCAAGGTACAACCCTTCCTAGTGTGGCCAATTCTAATGCCCAAACAAAGGTAGGGGGAGATGAGAGGAATAAAGATGGAAAGTGGTAAGTATGGCAGGAACGAATGATGAACTTTCACAGACCCACCCAGTGGCAACCCATCCTAAAGGGAGATTAACTTACTAGGGCACCATGTCACCCTTCCTGGTATGAACAAATCAAAGAGCATAATTTCCAAGCAAACGTTATGAAATGAAGGAGAATCCAATGCAACATATTCAAGTGCTTAAGAAATCAGAGTGACACATACCATGATACCCAAATTCGTTACCTCATGGAGCCAGACTTACTGCTACTTCAGGACCATGCTGGTGGGATGGATACTGTTGTTGTTGATAAATGGACTACACTGAAGAAAAGAGGGGCCCTCCGGGGCCATGCTCAAGTCGTTCGGCTCTTGAAACTCCATGTCTAGGACCTGTGGGCCTCGAGACGTGATCTCCTTAGTTATCCCTAAGGTAGGGGATAACACGACCCATTCATGCAGAAGAACTTTTCCTCAACCCCGCATTTTCCTACAAATGCAACTTTGATTTTGATGGTGAGGTGATGGAAGGGCTCCTTACTTGTCTTCAAAGGAAGGTACTGTTGGGACAAGATTTTGGGATGAGTTTTGGGAACTGCGCAACGCACGCGAAAGAAGGAAAGACAGTTGGCGCACTTTTGGGACCAATGCGCGCAAAAGGAGGAAGACCATTGGAAGTCATTAGGCATTGTGGGTCCATTAATACATGCTAATCCCTATTGTAAATGTATAAATATGTAAGGGTTTTGGGATAAAGAGTAGTGAAAAAGTCGGAGAGTAAGAAGTAGTGAATATATGCGACAGAGATAGAGAGATAGGAGAACGACAAGGGCATGATGTATGAACGCAGTGCGCATATTTTGTAATGAATGATTCTGAATAATATAATAAGAAATCGGTTGTTGTGGACGTAGCCCATCTTGGGAGAACCACATTAAATATGGTGTCTATGTGTCGTGATGTGTTTGTTGTTCAGTTTATTGCGCACATATGCTATATGTCTTGTTATCCATCAAAGTTGCACTAGGATGGACTTCCAGTGAGCCGCCAAAGTTTGAACATTGTTGTTCAAAATTCAGAGTTCAGAAGTTCAACTGGTCGTAAAGACCACCCTTTTTCTTTTACATTTCCATAAAAAATTGTAATAAGAGATGTTGCATGATGAACTTGTAAAAGGTCTTAGCCACCTTAAGTCCTAAGCACGAGTTATACTTTGGAGTGTTTTTTTTACTTACTAATTATATTTTGCCGTTTTCAGGCACTTTATAATTTATGAGTTTTTTCACTCAATCCCTCTAGAGCCGAAGTATATGCCCATGGTTAGGCTTGAGCATGGATCTAAGCCTAGTGTCTAATGTATATTACCATGCTAAACATTCTCCTAGAGTCTTATGGAAATGTACTAAGTCCCCCTTCGATTTTTTTTAATTTTTTCAGTTAATTAAAAAATTGCCAGAATTCGGCAATTTTTAATTAAAAAATAAAAATGTATTAAAAAAGTGGTACTAGGGGACTTAATATGCCACGGGGATGCTCATTTTTGGACCTAGAGCACCCATATTACCTAAGTACCCACTTAGTTGAGCAAAAATAGTGATTTTAATCACTTAAAAGTCATTTTTGTTCACAAAACCCAAAAAAGTCAAATAAAATCATAAAAAATCAGCAAGTGTTAATTTTGGGGAACATGTTTAGACATGTTGGAGGCAAAATAAAAGATCAAAGGTCAAGGTGGCAGTCATAAGGGAAAAAATCGACTTGTTTGAAGATTGAGTGGGTGATGTGGATTGGGTTTTAGAGCACATGTGAATAAGGAGGTGCGCCCCTCTTGAGAGGTGGCACATTCCCACATGGGGCAGCCCACCTCTTGAGAGGTGGCGCACCCACACCCTCCCATCTTCTACACTTGGCAAGATATGGAGTGTGGGGAGAGGTGGCAGCCCTCTCCCACACATTTGGCACTTCTCCTCTTCCACTTGGTGCGCCCCTCTCCTACACATGGTGCACCCTCCCTCATGGGAACCTTCACCCATTTTGCTATATAAGCAAGCACTCCTCCCTCTTGTAAGTTAGTGGGAGCTCTTGGAAGAATCACTTGTGTAATGATTGTTATTGTACTATCATTCTATATTGGAATAAAGAAAGGCTTTGGAGGCAAACTTGGTGTGGATCTCATGTGTGGATGCTCATTGTCTTGTACCAAATTTTGAGGTGAAATTTGGTACAAGACAATGAGCATCAATTGATTAAATTGTAGCCTTGATCTATGAAACTTGCTTGATTCTTAGATCAATTATCTTTCATTTAACAAGATTTACTAAGCTAACTTGCATTTTTAAATTTTGTTGATTCTCATATGTAATCAAAAAATTCATGTTTTCTTGCTTGATTAACATGCTTTCTAGATTTCACATGTAAAGGATACTACTATTTGACATTTGTTTGTAAGTGTGTTGAAGCTTATAGGATCTCATACTTGAAAGGAGGTGGAGCTTGCTTGCATCCTCTTCATCTTCAAGATTTAAAGAAAGACAATAGCCCCTCTTACATACCAGGAAGACTCCAATTGCCCAAGGACATTCCAAGCACAAGCTTGTTCTTCTTCTCCTCTCTTCAAATCTAAAATCTTTGGGTTACTAGTTGCTTACTTTATCTTAGATATATATCAGATTTCAAATTCTTCTTATCTAAGTTAGTAAGTTGGTTTAAAGGATTAGATCTAGAGTTCATGTTTTAATTTATCATCTTAAACTAGATCTAGCTCAAGAAAAGTCAATTTTTTGCAAATAATTTACTTCTAAATTTTTAGAGGCTAAAGTTTGAGTTGTTTCAAAGAGATTTCAATTCCATATTTGGAAATTAGAGTGCCTTTATATTGCTGTTTTAAAACAACAGAAAAAGACCCTAAGGAGACAAGCTCTTTAGCTTGCTCTTCTTAGTTCATTTTGCTAAATTTTGCTAATTTTACTTAGTCAAATTTTGGGGCTTTCCTACTAATAACCCAAGACACTTCCAAAGTGTTTTTGGGCATCTTTCGTTGTTGTTTGTTCATTGTTTTGTGCAGGTTGACGAACAGATAAGAAGAAATTATGTCCGTTTTGGGCGGATTAGGAGCATTCGAGACCCCCGGGAGCACCCCTTTACACAATAAACATTTGTAAAACATTGTAAAGACTTGTGATCCCCCTAATGAATGGTCACAAGTCACTTCCTTAAAGTTTTGTGCAAGTTCTTTAATAAAATCAGTGGGGCTACAAGCTCTCACTTTTCATCCCCCCTGGGGGAACGGTTTTTTCGGTGGTGGTGTCAATTTTTTGCAATTTTAGCTTAGATTTAATTTTCATAACTAAAGATAAGCTAAATTAATTTTTCAATTCATCACAAAGCACTGCAAATCAATCTAGATTAGATTTCCTTTTGCAAATTAGAACACTAATTGCTATATTAGCTTTACTTTCTTGCAATTTCAAGTTGGAAATAAACCATCCCCTTAGCTCCTCGAAAGAGGCCTAGTCAGTGTGGATTAGTAATTAGTCTCACATTTCATTTCAGTATTTTATTTCTAGTTTAAAATAAACAAATTCCCCTCAACTCTTAGTGCGACTCCTGACCCTTCCAGTTGCAAGTTAGTCTCGATCTGCTGGAAGTAAGTTTCATACACGTTGTGCTGGTTAGTGGTTGATAGTTTAATTAGGAAAATCTCTATAGTAGTTAGCTTAATGCACGGGAAAATGCCTTGAAGTGACCTGCGAAGTAAGGCGGGCCTTCTCGGGACCTGGCTTCCCACCCGTTTTGGACATCCAACACTTTGAGTGAGTTTTACTGGTGAGACCATTTGGTTTCGGTAAAACTCTCTGTAAGTTTCCAAACAAAGAGCTAACCTCCAAGGAGGCCCAAACCATTTCACTAATTCAACATCAATTTATCTTATAAAACACACGAACTACATTGCCCACGATTCACTTTAAGGCACTGGTCTCATTTTACACTCAACAAAGCCACAGGCTTCTTTTTTTTTACATATTGGATATCATCTTTGAAGCAAATTTAATATTACTTGCATCTAACAAACGTACCTGAGTATCCTTTTATGCAAGTATATGCTTGATGTTATATCGTGGATGAATGATTGGTTTATGTGTATTTCAATTTATGGTTAATTGTTGAATAAAAGAATAAACTCCTAGATTTATTTTCTTGTACTTAGCTTAGTTCAAGCCATAGTATATTTGTTAGGGACTACCCCCCTTGGCTTTGCTAGGAGTTGGCCTAGACTGAGGAGTTGAGGATTAGGTGATAACACCTTAACTCTCACTTTCCCCCAAGGACACAACGAGTGGATTGAAGATTTCTTCCACGTCTCCCAGGTGTGTATAAGGCGACAACATGTCTGTTATTCTAAATATGTTACATGTTATTATGTTTCTGCACACATGATTTAAGGTATAATGGACTAATGCTAAGTATAATGGTTGTGAGGACTGCCTTCCATCCCTTCATCACCGCGGAAACCTAGTTCATGCAGTTCCCATAGATACCTCGGGTGAGACTTCACCTACTTGCGGGTGATGCTGAAAGGGCCGGTATCTGACGATTTTGTTTGTGAATTCATGTTGAAACCTGGGTTTGCCCACTGTGCGCCAACAGGTACCTGATATTGAGGTTCACAACACAATTAATCGCAAGATAGAGATGTATCGGGATGGTACTGGACTGTTTGGCTTTGATGATGTTGTTCATGAAAGCACCACTTTGATGCCACATAAGTCTTTAGAATTTAGAACTTTAGATTTTTAAATTCAATTCCGTGTTTTATTTGAAAGTTTAATTATGTTTTATTTATTTTCTATTTTCCACTGTAATGAAATGTAATTTAGTTATCTTTCTTTATTATTTGTTGTAGATGCTTGGTGGCAAAAATATGGTGCAAGGACACCAAATTTACAGAAATTTTCCATATGAATCCTCAATCAAACCTATAGCACTTCGAGATGTGAGTGCAATTGGAGTGTATTTGAAAAAATACACTCAAAGAAACACAACAAGTTAGAACTTAGAACTTCAATAAAGCAATTTCATTTATTACAATTTATGACCCTCTAATATATTTTGACCCTCAAGAGTCAAGACTCATTAATTTTTTTATGACCTTATTACAAGTTGGATTTCCCATGTCTCAATGACTTGGTGTATGTCCATTACAATCTCTGACTATGGATGAGGCAAATGGAGAGAACAACGGATGTGGATGCCATTTCCTTAGACAATATTGATGTATTGTCTAAGTGGAGGGTGGATTCTGAGGTGCCTATCATGGAGGAGGCACGTGCATGGTTAGAGCCTAGAGGAGGAACAACAGGAGGAGAAAGAGGAGGAGGAGCGGGAGGAGCTTGAACACATCATGGAGGGTGATGTGCTAGCATCAACACCATCTTCTACACAAATTGATGCACCTAGTTCTCCACCCATCAATCACCGTCAAACATTTGATGCAGGGCCAGGTCCTACTATCAAGGGAAGGCTTGACAAACAACCCATGAA
>ML883345.1:0-13001 GCA_009831015.1 Picea engelmannii | reverse complement strand
AATTCAGGGGCTCACCATGCCTCCACTACACCATTCTGATTGTGAACACATACAAATGGGTGGTTCGATCACTATCTTGGGCCAGATTACTATACCATTTGAAGGGTTCCACTGTCGCTACCAAATCAAGATGCTCCTACAAATGTCAATGCAATACAATGTAATGGCCATTGTGTGTTGTCATGGGTGATAACAACCGACGAGGTAAAAGTATAGCTCCTAATTGTTTAGCATGGTATTACGCTCATTCATTTAATTTGTCAACCCGGGGTTCAATTTACACTTGCAAGACACCCAATGCAGTATACACAGAAAGAAAACTTTCACCAAATTATTGGAAAATACTAACTAAACTAAACCATGCATAAATCAAAAGAAAAGCATAAAAGATGAAGTCACAGTGCTTACAACCCCCAACCCAGTTGGTAGTACCTCTCGGGGTAGGATCTCTGAATTCTCATAACCCTATTCCCTCGCGTGTTCACCTTGTGGAGTCACAAGTACAGTGATTTTATAGCACACACACAATCAAAAGAAAGAAACTTTCTAATCTGTTCTAATCCACACACTGAAAGAAAACTATTATTGAATTAATGCATTAGAATTAGGCCAACAGACTTCACAATTCCTAAATCATAATTTTGTTTGACATTCAAATACTAATATAGATAGAGAATGCGCACCTAGATTTAGCATATGGTGTCAAGACGAGTAAAGAATGACAAGGAGATCAATAATCTGTAACAATCTAAGTATTAACATGTTTTAGTCATCATTCTTCAACAAGTTGCAAGTGGCCATTGTGCAGCCCATGGCCATTCTTCAGCAGAAATTTAAAAAGAAATTCAAATAACTATCAACTACCTAGGATTGATAATTAGCAACTATAGATATATCTAAATTTGCAAAAAATGAAAGAGCACAATGTCGTACCTGTGAGTGGGCCCTAGCTCACAGGTAGGCCTGTGCTCACAGCTAATAACTCACCATTACAAAATCAGATTATTACTCCACAAATGAACAACAGTACTGTATTAAATCAGCAAAGTAACAACTCAGTCTTTCTCACGATCACTCATACTAGTCGTCCCCTTCTCTTATGAGAGCACACGTATTTATACAATAAAAAGGGTCTTGTTCTGTAAACATGGAGCGACAACCTCCCACTATTATGCTGCTAAGTGGTTTAATAAATTCTACAAATAAACTAAACTGTTGTCCTCTAATTGGTTGTCAATCAACCAATGGGAACATAGATGCCTTCAGTTATGCACCCAAGTGTACGCTGTTACATATCAGCCAATAGATTGTCCTTTTCTCCCAGATTCCACGATCTATTTATTTAGCTTATCACACACTGATGTACCTGTTTCTATCTTTAGAATTTCCACGTGCTCATTGGTAAAGATGCTGAACTAATTTCCTCTATTTCTGTTATGTCCTCGTGCCTTGCTGAAGGTATTAAGTTAATTTCCTTACTCTGATTTATCTATATCCCGAGTACTAAGCTGAAAATATCAATTCCTTGTATTGGGTGCTGGAACTTTGTAAATTTATGGTCATTTGCTGATATAAATTCAGTGCTAGAACCATATGCTGAGATGTATTAAGTGCTGAACCATATACTAAAATATTAAGTGTTGGAATTAAATGCTAGGACTGATATTTTATGCTGATATATCTTTTACGCTGCTACAGGCCTGATTATGTAGCAGGCTGCTACAAGTCTGATTATGTAGCAGATTTGAACACATGAGCACCCCACAACTGTATCAACATTTAATGACTCTGAATCTATGGCAATGGATGTGCAATGACCCTGATTTGAAGAATATGTGAACCATTAAAGCAAAACCCTGTAACAACTTGTTCACACGTGATTTGTCACTTCAAAAGTAAATACAAAACATGCTACTTCCCCTATTGTTAATCATAAATCCAAAGAAATATTAAGAAATGCAATTGGAAAATCACCTCAAGCCTAAATCCCGCATATGGGCATTAAAATGGATGAGACAGGGTTATATGTAAATGATAAAGGGTTAAAAAGAAGGAAAAAAAGATGTCAAATAATGGTAATTTCGTGGCTCATCAACAACGGTGAATCTGAATTTGCTCCTTCAAATGCAGATCCGAAACATCAATGTATAGATCTATGCAAAAACCATCAATCTGGGTGTAAATAATTATTTAAAGCTGAATGGACGAGGGTCTAGTCGTTGAAATTTACAACAAGTGGTATTTGTTACTAGGCTATAGATTGTTGGAAGATCGCTTTTCTAATGGACTCCAGATTATATCTATGATGAAATAATATCAATAGCATCCCTTCAACACGATGGAATGAGAGACATGATAAGCGTCTCATCCAAATCTCAGCAATTCAGCAAACAAAATCAACAGTCCAATATATGTTACAGATCTATAGCGATATGAAAAGCATCTTTAGCATAGGGCATGAGACAGGTTTTCAAATATTTTAGACTACACATAAATATATGTAGCACTGAAAAATTGCAGACAAGCAGCCATGTTCAAACAAAACTCATGTCCAATCTTCAATTCACAATTTTGAACAGATCATGCAGTAGTTACAAAGGCTCTTAAAACTAAAGACCTCCTGTATTCAACATTGCAATGAATAATTCTCCAAAATATATTAAAAAGAATTTTCAGCTTAATTTAAGAAAAAATTGAGAGATCTATGATCTTATCTTTGCCATTGCATGTCCAAATTGATGTAGATCTGTGATTTTATTGTTGTGGGAAGCATCGCTATTCTCTCATGGATGAATATCATCGAGCTTGAATTCCTCACCTTCCATGTAAAACTACCATGGAATTACTATGCCCCTTAAGACTCAAGGACGCTCTGATACCATGTTAACAAATAGAGCACAAGCAAGACAAGACAAGGACTGGTGGAAAAGGCTTTAAGCCATTATCTACTCATTGTATTGATTGCATGATATCAATTTATAATACATGGATTTGACCACTTTTAGATCTAGATCTCACTAACAACTCATCAATTGATCATGACAACACCTCATCAATAGATAAGGATTACAAATCATAAGTAGGTGGTCTCGGACTTTGTGTTTGTCTAGGGACTCATAGTCTAACAAATCACTTTCTCAACATGCTCCCAAATCTCAGCGTCCTCTATAAGCATCTATAGCTCGAGCTTCCAAGGTATGAAATTGGAAGCAACATCCAACCTATCACACTCTCTAAGACTGAGAGTCATCATCCTACAAATCTGAAGCTAGCAACAACAAATAAATTAGAACAACCCTTCAAGGGTTCCAATGCTTCTCCCAAGTGTCCTAGGGTTTCACATCCAACAACCACAACAAGGTCAAAAACCACACCCAAGTACAATACAACTGAAATACCAACTCTCTCTGCACCAAAAAAAAGTTATTTCAGCAAGATAGCTCCGATGCCATGTAGACCAATGTTCACAAGGTATAAGAATCCTTAGATCATTTAAATTAAAATGTTACTTAACATAGAAGCCACATAAATAATTCACATCAAGTATCCCCTTCAAACTTCACATTAGCTCAAGACTTTATGTAAGTTGGCAAGTTTAAGTGTGGGAGGACCACCATCAGACCCTATTAGGTTTTCCAACCAAAGCATGAAAGAAAAGGCCCAAGTAGAGGGATACATCTCGAGAGAAGCAGGAAAGAAAAGAACCCTTCAAGAGTAAGTGTGATAGTGAAACGTGTTGGGCTTACTTCATGGATTATGGAATCATTTTGTCCATATTTATGAGCACCTTTGTGGAGGGTGCGCTTTCTCTTGAGTTACCCCTTTCTAGGCGCTAGGTTTTTCCAAACCCCTTAATTTTCCCTTTATTTGGTCCTTTCATAAATTTGCAAGTCCCCTTTATATGGTTTCAAGCATTAGCATTCATTGCTTTGGAGCTTGGGAGAATGCAAAAAGGGTAGAGCTCAAGTATGGACTGGCTTTTAAATGTCCTTGTTATTCTTTCTTTATTTCTTTTGCATTGTTGTTTCTTTATTATTTTTACTAGACCTCTGGGCCTTTAGCCCCTCTTTTCATGAGATAATGAACCATGACCCATTACTGAAGTTTAGTACACTACGACAGGTTCCAGGATGGTAAGTGTCAAGTATGGCAGGGAAATAGAACGTTGCTCTTGTGAGGGCCCCCCAATAATACCCCTTTTCCATGGGGATGACAACACGGGACTAGAATACAAATGATGGCCACCAAGGTGAAATAAGGAAACAAACATAACTTCTTGAGATTATGATTCATTATCCAACTTCAACCAATGATCCTCATTCACATGCCTAGTATATTAAGCACAACACTTCATATGACAAAAGGACTAATGTACCTCATGATGACATTGGCTTACCATATCCCAAAGACTATGTTGACTGGATCATGGATGTGATGAGATTTGTTGATCAAGAGTGAAAGAGGCATCTAAGAGGGGTTGTTGGGCTACCATGAGTGGACACAGTGATCATCATCGTCGTTGAGATCATTGTCTTCATTGTGGGCCATGAGACATGATCCCCTTTAGTTACCCATAGACATGGAGGGTGTAACATTCGGCTCGAACATGGGGACATGTGCTCATTGTAGAGCTCATGAGAACCTCAACATCTTTGGTAGTCCAAGACCTGGAACTTGTATCACTGTAAAATTCTAATATGGCCATATCAGTACTACAAGGCGAATGCTATCCACCAAGGCAAGAAGATATAAAACCATGCGAGAAAGAAAGATTTTTTTTTTGCATTTTCACCAATATATCATTTTTTCTTTTGATAATATAACATCAAACTAAACTAACATGAATGCATAGTAAAGCAATGAACAGTAACTAGTAAAGAAAACAATGCAAGCACACAACATGACCTACCTAGCCTACCTACCTACGCTAAGCTTGATCTTCAAGAAATCAGGTCTCTTCCCAGGATGTGGGAGGACCACTTGAGGCATTTGGAGGAGGTATTAGGCATTATGGGGGAGCAGTCGTTATATGCCAAGGTGTCAAAGTGTGATTTTGGCATGAAAGAGATTCTTTACTTGGGTCATGTGATCAGTGCACAGGGGGTACAGGTACATCAGGAGAAGATCCAGGCCATATTGGATTGGCCCACACCTAAGTCCCTTACAAAGTTGCGGGGATTCTTTGGAATGTGCACCTACTACAGGTGCTTTGTTAAGGGATTTTCACAGTTGGGTGCACCATTGATGGATCTTACGAAGAAAGGAGCATTCAGGTGGGCAGAGGCGTCTCAGCAGGCATTTGACGGGCTCAAGGAGGTGATGAGCACCCGTCCAATATTGGCGCTTCCTGATTTCATTCATCCCTTTGTACTGGAGTGTGATGCTTTGGGTGAGGGTATTGGGGCCATTTTGATGCAAAACAAACATCCGATAGCATTTGAGAGTAGGAGGCTCAGAGACTCGGAGAGACTCTATTCCATTTATGACAGAAATGCTCGCCATCATGCATGCTTTGGAGAAGTTTAGGAAGTATTTGGTTGTTGGCCGATTCGTGGTTAGGAGTCAGGACTGACCACGATAGTTTGAGGTATTTCCTGAAGCAGAAGGATTTGAATGAGAGGCAAATGGGTCAACAAAATACATGCATATGACTTCAACATTGAGTATGTGAAGGTAAGAAGAATATTGTTGTTGATGCCCCTTCTAGGAAACCGACAATGTGTTCTCTCATGGATATTTCAACTGATTGGAAATCTCACCTTTTGGTGGAATATTCCTAGAATCAGTTTGCGCGTGAGTTGATGGATGGACTCATACAGGATGATAGGTATAGAGTGGTGGATGATATCATTTTCTACAAGGACAGAATGTATCTAGTTCCTGAGTCCAAACTCAAGGAGAAGATCTTGAGGGCTCCTCATGACACACCATTGGCAGGGCACCCTAGGTATTTCAAGACCTATAGGCATATACGAGAGAGGTTCTCATGGAAGGGTCTCAAGGACGATTTGTTGCGGTATGTGAGGCAGTGTATGACTTGTCAGCAGAACAAGTCAAAGCATACTCATCTCACAGGATTATTATAGCCTCTACCCATTCCAGAGTAGAAATGGGAGAGTGTATCAATGGAATTTATCACAAGTCTACCGAAAGTACGGGGCAGGGATTGCATATACGTAGTGGTTGATCGGTTGACTAAGTTTGCACACTTCTTTGCTATTTCATCAGAGTACAAGGCAACAAAGGTGGCATAATTGTTTTTCAGGGAGGTGTTTAGAGTCTAGACTTCATGGACTGCTTAGGTACATTGTCAATGACAGGGACAACAGGCTTCTTGGCGCTTTTTGGCAGGAATTGTTCAGATTGGTCGGCACATAGTTGACTCCTAGCACCAGTTATCACCCTTAGACAGATGGTCAAACAAAGATTGTGAACAAATGGATTGAGGGGTATTTGCGCAACTATGTGTCAGGATAGCAGAGGACATGGATTAAGTGGTTGCATCTGGGGGAGAATTTCTATAACACCACCTACCACATGTCCATTGGCATGACCCCATTCCGATCATTGCACAACTATGATGCTCCTTCATTTGTGGATTTGGCATTTGGGGATAGTAGGGCTCCCAAAGCCAAGGATTGGATATAGGAGAACCAGGATATCCTCAAGGACCTTAAGGAAAACTTGCAGACATCCCAAAACCAACAGAATATATATGCAGACAGGCACATGGTCGAGTGTAACTTTGAGGTAGGAGATTTGATATTTCTAAGGTTACATCCTTACAGACAGTTTTCGTTGAAAAAGAGCAGTGCAGAAAAATTGAAGCCCCATTTTTATGGTCCATACGAGGTAGTACGAAGAGTTCGGAAAGTAGCCTATGAGATTGAGCTACCAAAGGGGAGCAAGATCCACACTGTTTTTCATGTGTCGTGCCTCAAAAAGGCAGTAGGACATCAAGTGACCACTTCAACAGAGTTACCCCTGCTAGATGAGGAGGGGCAACTGGTATTGATTCCAGAGGAGATATTGGATGTAAAGGAGAGGATATCGAGGAGCAAGGTCATCAGAGATTTCCTGATCAGGTGGAGAGACTTGCTAGTAGAGGATGCTACGTGGGAGGGAGATCAGATTTCACAACATCCTAATTTGTAGTTGCTTGGGGACAAGTAATCTCGGGAAGGGAGGACTGTAATGTCCCTTTCCAGATGATCACTATAGGAGGATAACTTAGTAGCCTGTTTGATTCCTGTAGGCTATAGTCAATTAGACAGAGGGAATTAATAGTCTAATCATTTAATGTCATTTGGAGGAAAAGCAACATTATAAAATGACATTGAGTAATTAAAAGTAACTTGAAGAATGATGTGGAGAAAACCTTAGAAAGTCACTTAATTAATTTAAATAAGTGGAGAAAGGCAAAAGGGGGATAAAAGAGAGATGAGAGCTCATTTCTCTCATTATTCTTGATCATTTTCACTTATCCATTTTGGAGAAAGCTCTTGATGTTTTTAAAACCCTAGTGGTTGATTGGTTTCGGTGGTGAAAGATTTCACCCTAGCTGATTGGGAGAGAAGATTAATTAGATCTTCCATTTGCATTCATTGAAGGAGGTCAATTTTTTTATTTGCAGAGATTGGGGTTTCTGGTGGAGTTCCATTGCAACAGATCCAATTTTCTTGTGGGGCCAAATTCCTTTTGAAGGAGGCCGATTTCTAGTGAAGGGTCGTATTACACTTGTTGGGACCGAAAATCCCTTTTGCGAGGCTACCATTCTTCTTAGGGAGGCCACATTTTCTATTGTGAGGCCGAGATCTTTCTGGATGGGCCGCTTCTTTCTTGTGTAGGTCGCATTCTCTTGACGAGGGCACACAATCTTGGTGAGAAGGTCGTACTAGGAGGATCGTAGTTCCTTGGAGAGGCCGAGTTTTGTTTGCCAGAGGTCATGGGGCTTGTGTGGGCCAATCTGATTCAGCTTCTCATCCAAGGGAATCATTACAACAATTTACAGCGGTGTTAGTGAGGGTTTGGCGAGCCAACAACCATTGTAGCACCCATCTTCATCTCCTATTCTCCTACAAATTGTGCCAACGACTGCAAGTATCCTCAAATCTGAGTTGCGAGTCATTTATTGTTGTAATTGTTGCAAATTGGGTTAATAATAAATAAGAGCAGATTTGCCATATTTTTGTTGTTATAACAGTTGTTTGAGTTATTGTCCATTTATATTCTTGTTGTTATATATATTGCATGCAACATAAGTTCGATTTGACACACAAAACCCTATACATACATCACAAACATATTAAGAAACCAAACCAGCATCATAACAACAGTAACTAGGGGCATTTTACATTGGATTTGGGCTTGCTGCCAAAGTGTTTGACAAAAATCCTAAACCAGAAAATCACCCATTACATAACAACAGTAAACAAAATCCATAACAACAATAAGGAAGGGGCTTTACACATTTTTATGTGATTTGATGGATGGGTTCATCTAGAAGATCGATTTGTATAATGTGGTGCAAATCATAATAGATAATGCAACTAATTATGTGGTTGTTGGTAGGATGCTTATGGAGAGGCACCACTCATTGTTCTAGATTCCATGCGCTGGACATTGTATTGATTTAATGCTTGAGGATATGGGGAAATTTTCCTTCATTAAGGAGGTGATTGATCAGGCTAGGAGCATCCCCAAGTTCATATATAACCATGTTTTCGTTCTTACATGAGGAGATGCACCAAAAACAGGGAGTTGTAGCTTCTTGCAATCACACATTTTGCCACCAACTTCATTACTCTTCAGTATTTGCTTCAATGTCAATTTGAGTTCAAGCAAATGTTTGTTTGTGATGAGTGGCATGATTGTACATATAGCAGGAGAGAGGATGGGAGAGACATTGCTAGATTGGTGTACACTGATTCCTTCTAGGAAGTAATGGAAGAAGTGTGCTTAGTTAGTGAACCTTTGGTAAAGGTTTTGAGATTGGTTGATAGTGATAAGCCTGCAATGGCCTATTTGTATGAGGCCATGGATAGGGCCAAAGAAACTATCTGAGCTTATTATGTGGGCAAGGGTACCCCTGGGTTTAGTAGATAGATGATGTTATGGGATTTGATTGATAGTCGGTGGACCGAGATGCTCCATCGACCTGTTATCGCACAATCTGTACTTGCCCAAAGCCTAAGGCAAGTGAGGTAATATTGGTGTAACAAAGGGGTGACCTATCATTGTCACCTTAATAGGAAACCCCTTTTCTGTTTAGGAGTACGTTATGATTACCCCAAGGGAGATGTCCCTAGTGACCTAAAGGGCTGATGAAACTAAGACAAGGATGCAAGAATACCCCCCTCTCACTGGTCACTCAAGTCAAAAGTTCTTTATGTCTTAAGAGATGAAGCAAATGTAATGGATGAAGTGTACTTTCCTAGAACAAGACAACAAGCAAAATATGGCAGTTTCAAGTACAAAATGATGTTAGTGCTTCGATAAGACAATAGACCTTTGAAATATATGCTGGCTGATATAAAATTGCAGCAACATTAAAGTTTACAACAACAATAAGTATTTTATAACAGCTGCAAGAAATGTGCCTCAAAATTGCTTGAAAAGACAATAAAAAGGTAGTTTTTACTAGGAAAAATGATAATCAATTGTCACATGCAATTTCTAAAGTGTCTAACTAGCATTAAAGGTCAGTTTTGCAGAAAATTTGCTGCAGTTAGATGACTGTAGCAATCTTTTGTAACAACAGAAAATATATTAGTGATCTAGGCTAAACTAGGGTTAAAGATAGTTAGTAAAAGCTTAGGAGAAGAGTGTTTGAACTTTGAGTGTTTAATCAATCCTTCAATAAGAAAGAGGCTAGAACTGGTGCCTTCTAGGGCTTATGGAGTCAAGTGGGCGCCTTCTTCTAAGGCTGCAAATCAATTTTGATAGTGCACAAAAGTCTAAGAGGGAGAGTGCATAGGAGAAGTAGTAACTTAAGTTCACCTATTCATTTTCCTCAAGAAACAAGATACTAGGGTGTAGGCAATTCTAGGCCCTAACACCTTGCTCTCCTTAGGATTCTTATGGGATAAAAACTTAGGCAAAGATAACTAAGTCAAAACCTTAGAGTGCTAGCAAACTAGGGTTCTAGGGTTTCACTAGTCACTAGATCAATTCAATGAAAAGCTTGGAAAATAGAAAGTAAGAAAGTAGCAATTTAAGTTCCTTACTTCAAGCATTAAGTATACCATGCAATTTCATAATATTGTATGAGCAAATAAAACCATACATAAACCATTCAATAGATGACAAAAAATGCAGATTTTACCTATTTGCACCAAGAATAATCATAAAAATACCATGCAAGATCACCATAAAAGCTTCCAAGATTGATCCAACTTGCAAAAATCAGCCTTATACAAGAGTGCACTTCACAATTTCAGCCAATAGCCCTTAATAGGGCGCAAATTTCAGACCTCTCCTCTTGTGTGAGGAGTTGTGTTGTAAAAATGAATGTACTTTATGTTTATTTATACAAAACTGGTGACCTTTAATTAACTTTAGGTCAGAATAAGGCCGACCTGGCCAATTTACAAATAAATTCAAATTTGACATAAATAAAATTAATTAGTATCTAAAGACACCTCCAAGGGTGACGTCATGCCCTTCTAGGGTGACGTTGAGGCCCCAAGGTGGAACGTTGAGCCTGAAAGGTAGGGCGATTGGCCTCCAAAGGCCCTAGATGAAGCCCACACGTGCCACTAGGCTCATAAATGCCTCCAAAATGAAAACCCTAGCTCTGGATGACATCCAGTGTCATGATGGTGATGTTTTGGGCCTTCAAGGGCCAACGTCCATGTGGAAGAGAAAGATCCCCTTGGGTCTAGGTCTGCCAGGGTGCCTCCAAAGGCAACACCCTTCTTTCTTCCTAGTGCAAATCTTCAATGTCTTCTTACCACTGGTTGGGGTTACATCATCCATTTGTGGGCTTTAAGCCCTCATGCAGGTCTGAGCTAATCATTCCCTCACGTGTACCTGTCCACCAGGCAAGATCCTGTAGCAACAAGTACGCCCTCCAGGGGTTCATAAGTCACAGGGATCATAACATGTAAATCACATCCAATAATTAAATTACCCAAACATGTGCATCAAACCCCCCTTAACCCAAACAAATGCTCAAAGACGTTATGCAATTTGACAAGTTAGGTTTGGAGAAGGTCTCAGGGTGTCCTATTGGGCTAACCTTCCTCAAGTCTGGGGTGTTTCCCTGGTGGGAGCCAATCCAGGTCATGTACGTGTATGAGGTGAGATAGGGTAAGTGTTTGGGCATGGGGTCCAGTAATAACAGGGCCTGTGGGTGCCTTTGTAGAGGGCGAGCTGCACCTTATCGTAGATGTTATTGTTTCCTAGCCCATTCATTTCGTTTATCTTTTTCTTTTGTGCTTCAAGGGAATAGTTGAGGGACACTGTCCTAGCTTGATGACCAGAGGTGAAAGTGTTATCCACAAACATTTCACGGAGATGAGAAGGTTGGTTCGTGATGAGACCCCCTTTCTCTTGGCTATGCCACCAAGAGCCACTACCCTGGTTTGGTGACCAGATAGGTGGTAGTGTCATATCGCTACATGCCCATGGTCATAATAGGTCGACTTGTGATGAGACCTCCTGTCCTCCAACTAGTACCTTGAGTGTTTATGTATCTTATGGGTTCCCTTTTCTTACTGAGAAGCTTTTTATTGCTTTCTCAGAAATCCCTGGGCGAAGCATCTCAAAGGTTTCAATATTGGCTTTTAACTCTTGCCAACTACTTTTACCCTCTGGGCCTTTAGCCCCTTCTTCCCACAAGGCAAGGTACAACCCTTCCTAGTGTGGCCAATTCTAATGCCCAAACAAAGGTAGGGGGAGATGAGAGGAATAAAGATGGAAAGTGGTAAGTATGGCAGGAACGAATGATGAACTTTCACAGACCCACCCAGTGGCAACCCATCCTAAAGGGAGATTAACTTACTAGGGCACCATGTCACCCTTCCTGGTATGAACAAATCAAAGAGCATAATTTCCAAGCAAACGTTATGAAATGAAGGAGAATCCAATGCAACATATTCAAGTGCTTAAGAAATCAGAGTGACACATACCATGATACCCAAATTCGTTACCTCATGGAGCCAGACTTACTGCTACTTCAGGACCATGCTGGTGGGATGGATACTGTTGTTGTTGATAAATGGACTACACTGAAGAAAAGAGGGGCCCTCCGGGGCCATGCTCAAGTCGTTCGGCTCTTGAAACTCCATGTCTAGGACCTGTGGGCCTCGAGACGTGATCTCCTTAGTTATCCCTAAGGTAGGGGATAACACGACCCATTCATGCAGAAGAACTTTTCCTCAACCCCGCATTTTCCTACAAATGCAACTTTGATTTTGATGGTGAGGTGATGGAAGGGCTCCTTACTTGTCTTCAAAGGAAGGTACTGTTGGGACAAGATTTTGGGATGAGTTTTGGGAACTGCGCAACGCACGCGAAAGAAGGAAAGACAGTTGGCGCACTTTTGGGACCAATGCGCGCAAAAGGAGGAAGACCATTGGAAGTCATTAGGCATTGTGGGTCCATTAATACATGCTAATCCCTATTGTAAATGTATAAATATGTAAGGGTTTTGGGATAAAGAGTAGTGAAAAAGTCGGAGAGTAAGAAGTAGTGAATATATGCGACAGAGATAGAGAGATAGGAGAACGACAAGGGCATGATGTATGAACGCAGTGCGCATATTTTGTAATGAATGATTCTGAATAATATAATAAGAAATCGGTTGTTGTGGACGTAGCCCATCTTGGGAGAACCACATTAAATATGGTGTCTATGTGTCGTGATGTGTTTGTTGTTCAGTTTATTGCGCACATATGCTATATGTCTTGTTATCCATCAAAGTTGCACTAGGATGGACTTCCAGTGAGCCGCCAAAGTTTGAACATTGTTGTTCAAAATTCAGAGTTCAGAAGTTCAAC
>WSFP011490325.1:0-14934 GCA_009831015.1 Picea engelmannii | reverse complement strand
CCTGAATTGCATTTAGCCATTAATTACAGTTGAATTTTATATTATAAATAGAGACATCGACCGATTAACCAGAGGTCGATGGTTGTTGTAAGAACTATTTATTTTTTGGTTTGTTGATAATGTTTTTGAGACTTCTATGAATTGAAAAGTCCTTCTGGACAAAAGACAAGCTATTTTCATCAGATTTATGTGATTGGAGTTGGAGAAGAATTACTTCCTATCTTGTTCCAAGAATTATGCAGTAAATGAGTAAGAGAAATCGATTTTGTTGTCAAGTTATCTGGTGCAATGTGTTGATGTTCTTTTCTTTAATGATGAAGATAAATCGTTGTGTTGTCATGTAATAAATGTTATGGTAGATGAATTATTTTGCTTTCCATGATCTTGGTTACATATGTGTTTTTCTTTTTGTTAGTTATATTCTCAGGCAGTAATTGGATGCTCATTTGGTTAATGTATTATTAATAGGCCCTTTGGTATAGAATTATTGTTTTCATATTTGAGCAGTGGGTTATCTCAAGCTCAGCCTCTTCCTAGTAGTTGAAATTCAATCGTGTTACTTGTCAAGTTTTTCTTATGTTGGCTTGTGTCTCTCAAACTAGCCCCACTCAAGAGAAAATACAGAAAAGAATGGTCCTACCTGAAGGGAGAACCTTCACAAGAAAACACAAATCCCATCGATAAATTGGTCGGATCACAAGATATGGAGAACCATTCCATATCAAACACTGTAGAGTCTAATTGGGCCTCGGTTGTGGGTTTGGTTCTTGTTGTTGAATCAATAGATTTAAGACCCATCAATAGAACTGGCACTAGAAGGAGGGCCTGAGAATGAATGGTTGAATATATAACTTATATAACATTTAGAACAACATATAGATTTGTAACAGTACACATGCATGGCTATTCATCCAACAAACAACCCATGCTTACTAAGTACTCCTAAAATGGGTAACTCACCCAAGTCCAAGGAAGAACCTTTTCACCCTGAAATACCCTACTCCCTCCCTCATGAGGAAGTGAATCAATTCAGGAGAATCATCAGAGCCTCTGCCCAAAAAATCGACGCGTTGTCCTTAACTCCCATCCTCCCTTGAAGAAAACAAAAAATCATACCAGTGGTTAGCACTCCCGATGAAGTTCAAGTACACTCCGTTGAATACTTAATAGATTTCATGATCACCGAAATCCAAGAACCTCTTGATCTCATACCTAATATGCCAGCCGACAACATTCCCGAGCCTGACGAATTTTCGGAAGAAGAAGAGATTGACTCCGACTCTGAAGATATGGAAGGGAACAACAGTCATGAGGAGGAAAGAGAAGTTCCACTTCAATACAACCATCCTTGTTTGGTCGGAGACGCTGTGGCCATCCCTGGGTGAGTACACAATCTTCCCCAGCACCCATAAAAGTTTCTCCCCAACTACGACCCTAAAACTTCAAAATTGCCTGAAGATCATATCAAGAAACTCATACTTGCGATCAAACTTATGAACATTCAATATGAAGACATAGTATGTAGACTTTTTCCCTAAATGTTTGAAAACTCTGCTTCCACGTGGTATTTTAATTCACCGGTAGGATCTATAACTAGCTGGACTAAATTCCAAAAGGATTTTCTAGACAAATTTGCGGAAGAAACTACTATAGGAGACCTAATGGCTAAGTTGATCACAACCACCATGACCCCAAAATAAAGGGTCAAATATTTCAATCAAAGATTCATGACCATCATAATCAAGTTCCATCTCATGGCGAAACCCACTCAAGAATTACAGATTGAGGTTTATGCCAACGCACTTCTGGCTTCTATTTCCATGTTCGTTAAAAGGGCCGCCAAGAAAACCCTCGCAGAGAATTTTGAAGGGGCCAAGATGATATAATTTTAGATGAAAGGATGTAAACAAAGAAAATCCTCTCTAGTAAGAAAATAAATCCAACCCCCTCCTAGGAGAGAACTCCTTTTGACTAGACCATCGGGGAAACCAGCTGAACAAACTCTCGATAAAGGTAATGGAGATATAAAATATCTGCAACGCATAGTCAAGAAACTATCAAATGATATTATAGACATGAAAATAAGTGTAAGGGGAGGAAACCAAGGCCAAAAATCCTATAAGCCTTTATGTAAAAGAAACTAGCCTTTCAAAGAAATTGAACCTCCCACAACCAACCTGAACATTGACCTAGGGAATGTTGCGTCTGATTATTTCTGCACCTATCACCAGGAGAACCACTCTGAAAGAGAATTCCCTCAATGGATCCATGCCAAAAATTTAATGGCCAATCTTTCCTGGATGAAGTCTCACTGACCAAACAGTCAAGCAGTTCGACCATGAATATTGCAAATCAGGGAGAAGCTAACCCACCATGAGACACAACCATGTTGATATGGGATCCCGACGTAATCGCATCTTCGGATGATTTTTTTGAGACTCGAGAACAACCCACATAATTTTTGGTAGTACAAACACATAGTAAAGGTCAACCCAGCTCAAAAAATACCGACGTCATCTGGGCCCCGCAAAGTAAGTTAACTTCCGATCGCTCGAAAATGCCCTTCTCTCCCAGCAAAAAGCCTATAAGCATCCATACCAAGGAATTTCCCAAGATGGATTATAATGTAGTCAAAGATTTGAAAAAGTTGAAGGTTAATATATTAGTTATGGATATATGTAGGATTCCTCAGCAGAAAGACTTTTTGTTGCAAGCTCTGGGCTCAACTAAAGGCAGCGTCTAGAAGAAGGATTTATCCTCGACATATTTGGAAATAAATACAACCATAAATACCTACTCAAAAGTTAGGAAGGAGAATCCTTTTTTACCACCTTTCCTTTTAAAGTTTGAAGTTTTTAACAAGAATCTTCACAATTGCTTGGTAGATCCTGGGGCATCCTCTAATGTAATGCCCTTGGCCATATGTAATAAACTAGGTGTTGTCCCTCTCAAAAGTGATAATCATGTCATACAACTAGACAGAACCCAAGTCAAAGTTATGGGATAACTCAAATATGTAATGATCAGGATAGAGACACATCCTAATTTCGTGCAAATAATTGACATCATTGTAGTAGATATCCCAGAGGCATATGGACTATTGTTGAGTCATGATTGGTGTGAGAAGATGAATGGATATTTTATTACAGACTGGGCACACCTTTGGTTACCACTAAAGGGATACAATATCATGATCATAATCAACAGAGAAACATATCTGAAGCATAAGATCACCGAACTAGAAACCCTGAATGAACCCATGTCTACCGATTTCCTGGTATTGGGAAATTACTCCTGTGATTCCCACTTCAGGGAATTTTCTCCTCTAATGTCTGTTGTTCCTCTTACCCAAAAATATGAAATAATATTTCAAGAGGAACCACCGACGTCAATAGATAACGCTCTCTTTTTCCAAAATCATGCGATTGAGCTTATGGGACGAGAGATCGGTAAGCAAGAAATTGGTATAGAACAAAGAAAGGGTGATTACCTTCCATAGATTTGGACCCTCTGCTTTGATGGATGTAAATCACAAGAAGGGTCAGGAGCAGGGTGTATCCTTATCAATCCTAAAGGATGACATTATTTCCTATCCTGCAGGATAGAATTCGAATGTACCAACAATACTGTTGAGTATGAAGCTCTAGTGAAAGGATTGAAGAAATCCATAGATCTGGGTGTCAAAGAATTGAAGGTTTTTGGGGATTCTAAGATCATTGTTAGAAAAGTGAGGAATACTATTCATTGTAATTCGCCTCATCTTAAGAACTACTAGTAGGAGGTGAATAGGCTAATAGAGCGCTTTGTGCTTTCAATATTACCGCAATCCCGAGAGAAAAGAATGTTCTTGCCGACTCTTTGGACACATCCACTTCCCGAATGTCACCTTTAGAATATTATGAACCCTCTCGATTCACTATAGATATACTCTACAAACTGTAGGTGTCAAACAATATTTCCAATTGGAAATTCTTTGAAGGTGATGAGCAAATCATAAACTTCTTTACCAACCAAGAAAATTTCAAAGACCTAGCCATAGATGATGAAGAGTTCTGAGAGAAAACAACTGAAACTAATCCCCAAACAGGACAAAATGTTGGAAAGTTGAAGGCTCACACAATCCCAAAGGGGATAGCTAATCTAGAGAATCTGTTTGATCTAAAGGATCATTTTAAAGGACCCAAAAACATGAAGACTGGTAGCTCTTTCCCCCTCCATGAAACTATGAATATTGGGACTCCAGAGAACCAAAAGAATGTTAATCTCGAAAAAACTATGTCTAGGGAAGAGAGGAAAGACTACCTCAAATTATTCAGACAATACCAGGATGTCTTCGCACAGTCCTACAAGGATTTGAAAATGTACGATACCCACATTATTCAACACACCATCCCAGTGAAACCTGAAATGAAACCTTTCTAGCAAAATCTTTGAAAGTTTCACCCGTCCCTAGATCCTCTCATGTATCAAGAATTAAGGAATCTTCTAGACGTGAGGATAATTTTTCAGGTTAGACATTCTGCCTAGGTGGCAAATCTCGTTCTGGTAAGGAAAAAGTTGAGCGAGATCCAACTATGCGTAGATTTTTAGAACCTCAATAGGGCTTCAGAGAAGGACAATTATCCGGTCCCACCAATGGAGAAACTCCTATAGATCATGTTGGGCTTGGATATTTTTTCCTTACTAGACGGTTCCTCAGGCTACAACCAAGTGTTGGTTTCAGAGGAATATCATTTAAAAACCACCTTCCGAACCAAATGGAGAACCTTCACTTATAAACACATGCCTTTTGGGTTAATCAATGCAGGAGAAACCTTCCAAAGGGCCATGGACGTGGATTTTGGGGGGATTATCAATAGGTGTGTGGTAGTATATTTAGATGAAGTAATAGTGTATTTGAAGAATAGGGAAGAACACATCAAACACTTAACTCATATTTTCAAAAGGTGCCGAAAATACGGTATATCGCTAAATCCTAAGAAAACCATCTTCGGTGTCAAGGAAGGTAAGTTGTTAGGTCATATTATATCTCAAGAAGGTATCCACATAGATCCATAATGAATTAAGGCCATAGCTCAACTCCCGCTACCCCATAACAAGAAATCCATGCAGTCCTTTTTCGGGAAAATCAACTTTGTGAGGAAATTCACCCCCGATTTCGCCGAAATTATCAAACCCTTACAAAAGATGATTCACAAGGATGTCGATTTCAAGTGGGATGATGAGAGAAAATATGCTTTCAATAATATCAAATATTCCATAACCCAGGCTCCGGTGTTGCGAAGTCTCGATTTTAATAGAGACTTTTCCCTTTATACTTTTGCTTCCAACCAATTGCTAGTGGTGGTTTTGACCCAGAAATATGATGACAACAATGAAGCCCCAGTGTCTTTTATGAGTACTAATCTTCAAGGAACTAAGCTCAATTATCCTGCCATAGATAAACAATCCTACGCGGTCTATAAGGTATTAAAGCATTTCAAGTCCTACATTCTCAAAAATCACACTAAGGTGATTGTGTCGCAGCCTGCGGTCCGATCCTTGTTTACCCAACAAAAAATGGGGGAAATAAGGGGGAACTCGATGGAAATAGTCCAACAATTTGATCTAGATATAAAACCTGCCAATCTAGTAAAAATACAAGGTCTGTGCAAGCTCACAACCGAAGCCCAGGATCAAGCAAATGAAGATTCCAGGCGGGAAAACGAAATGGCACTATGGTGCAATGAAGTAGCATACATCTCCCCAAGACAAGACTCCTGGTAAAAGGATTGGACTTATCTTTTGCATCACGAGGCTTGTCTCGATAACCTCAACCCTAAGGAAATGAGAACCCTAAGATTGAAATCTACACAGTATCGTCTTATAAATTCGGTACTCTTCTGAATCAACTATGATGGGGTATTATTGAGATGTCTTGAATGAGAAGATGCTGACAAGGTGATGATGGAACTCCATGAAGGTCTCGTTGAAGGTCACTTTGCAAGGAACACTACCACCCATAAGATTTTGAGACATGGATATTACTAGCCCACCTTATTTAAATATGCTGATACTCATGCTAGGAACTGTAATACTTGTCAATTAAGTGTCGGAAAGGAGAAAAGGACAACAATCCCACTTTAGCCCATGACTTTCTCTAGGCCTTTTGAGCAGTGGGGGTTGGATATCATAGGAGAAATTACTCCTAGTTATTCAAAAATCCACAAGTACATTCTTACCGCTACCGACTATTTCACCAGATGGGTAGAGGCCATTCCTCTGACTCATGTAAACGAGAAGGTAGTATTCCAATTTATAGAACAACATATGATCACAAGGTTTGGCGTCCCCTCTATTCTGGTCTTTGATAATGCAACCTACTTTTCTTCTACCCTATTGAATGAGTTTTCTCTGGATAAAGGAATTATAATCAAGTACTCTGCAAATTACTACTCGCAGGGAAACAGTGTGGCATAATTGACTAATAAAAACCTAGTAAGGATACTAAAAAATACAATTACAGATAACCAGAGAAATTGGCATGATCAAATTCATAATGCCCTATGGGTCGATAGGGTCACACCCAAAGAAGCCATAGGAAATTCCCGATAATTCTTAGTCTACAGGCAAGAATCTATCCTTCTAAATGGGCTCTATCTTCCATCTCTTCAATTAGCCGAAGACTCCCATGAAGAACCCTCGTCGGCCATGCAACAGAGAATTGACACCCTACTCATGTTGGAGGAAGAGAGAGAAAAGGCTAAGTCAAAATTCCTGGCTCACCAACAGATAATGAAACGATGGTTTGATAAGCATAAGGCTAAAGAAAAGTTCTTCAAGGTAGGAGACTTAGTGCTTAAGTGGGACAAAGAAAATGAACCTAAGGGAAAACACTCTAAGTTTCAAAGCCTATGGCTTGGACCCTTCCAAGTAGTCGAGAGAATCAGGGCAAGTACCTATCAATTAAAAAACCTGAGGGGGGAACTTGACGCCCTCCCAGTGAATGGCCAAGCCCTAAAACAATACTTTCATTGAATAATATTAATATATATATATATATATATATATTAATAAAATAATAATAATAATAATAATAATAATAAATATATATATATATATATATATATATATATATATATATATATATATATATATATATATATGTAGATATGAATAAATTGTGTGTGGGAAGCAAAGAGGAATTAGAGATTTTGCATTCGCCCAGTGAATCAACATTTGTTGAGCACTCAACACGCCCTAATAAATCTATAAAAAAATTATTTTTTGGGTACCACTCAATCTTCTTCATTGACTTTCTGCATGAATCAGTGACCCAATATTTCCCCCCGACTCACTTGATAAATTCATCATTGGCTAAGGATAAAGGTGGTGAAAATCGTTTGGAAATTCAAAGTAGCCGAGTACCGACTTTCATCGACGTCATCCAATGAAAGTGTTTCTTTCCTACGAAAAACCTCAGGAAGGAATTTGCCGAAGACCTATCCATTCGGTTTCGGCAGAATAAAGTGTAATAGTAAACACCATGCAGAGGTAAGGAGTAAATAGTTGATCCCCGATCCTTACGTCGGAGTGATGTGACGCGACGAGACGTTATACCTCCATATGTGTCAGATACGCCACATTCAAAGTTGGTAGTTAATTCATAGATCACACATTAGTTACTAATTCGTGCATGAATCAAAAGGATCTGTTAAACCCACCGATAGAATGTATCTTCTCTCGTGCCTCCACCGTCAGCTAGTTAAATTTTATTTACAAAAATTTGAGGGTAATTTACTTTGAATTTACATTCATTACTCATATTTAACTAATTGATATGACTGGTAGTAAATCTCTAGTTATATCATGTTCGAATCATTGTGCATGGTCCCATTCTGTGCAGCAAGAAATTTAGAACAAATAGAAGAGTGAAGCCAACAACCTAGACAAAAACGCCCAAAGTTCAGTGAGTATTAAGAAATTATCATAGAAAGCATTACAACTATGTATCTGTTAATGGTTTTCTTGCATTCCATTGTTACATGTCCACACCCAATGATGCTCTGTACACATGTTCAAATGACATTTTAAATTGCAGGAACAATGCCTCCAAAGAATCCTTCCACCATGAAATCGCCAAGAGCCCTTAAGCTACAAGAATCAAAAGTAGGAGAAGGCTCCTCCCTATCAGTTGTGAGACAATTAGAATTCACTCCCAAGACAATATACATCATTAAGAGAATCACCAAGGAGCCCTTTGTCCAGCCCCCAGCTTTCGATGATAAGGAGGCAAGTATTGGAGCCAAGATGGAATTTCCTTGTTGGGAAGAAATTTTCGAGAAAATCAAGAAAGAAGAACCCCTCGAATATACCCTGCATAGAGATACTGAAACAAGGAAACTCGATGACGGGGTCCTCCCCAACATTCGCAAATATTATCTACACATGGTGGCAAGCCAGTCTTTAGTCTTTCCTTGCATTAATCTCCTGAAGTGGATTATTGACCACGTTGATGCCCAAAGATGTTTGATTAATAATGATAACGGCGAATGTGTCAAATTCTTCCTGCCATCAGAGGTTCAAAGTTACTAAAAGATAAAATATCCTGAGATAAATATGAGCACTCATTTTGTCTTGAGTTTCTATGCATCACATGATACCAGCAAAATCATGTCGTCTTGCTAGAGAGAAGACAAAAAATTCACAAACCAGACTGTTGGATGGTACCCAATAACCAATCTCAGGGAACCATACATATATCTCATGGCTCTACTCTACAGGTTACATGGGGAGAAAGCTTGCTCTCGATTTTCATAATCTTGGATGCCTCTGGCTTTTACAGTTTCCATTTCAGGCACAAGCTTCAGTTGGGGTGCCATCATCTCCAATAAGTTGAGCACCTGCATAAAATAGACTTAGGTACCAGAGGAGGGATATACTCTAGCCTTCTACATGGCCTCATATATACTGGACATCATCTGCACCAGGAACTCTTTCACTGGGATGAACTTGAATTGGAACTCTTCAGAGCTCGCGGTCCATGTATACTTCAACATCCTATGGGAAAACAGGTACAAGAAATCATATGTTTTTATCTGTGATCAGTTTATTGCATGAACCTACTTCTTGCTCTTCAGGAAAGAATTCCATACATTGTCAGATGAAGTAAAGAAGGTTATAACCAAAATTGGCCACTGGTATTTAGATGAGCAAGAAACCTACATCATGGTTTTTGACACCACAGGGGCACACCATTTATTACCCATTTATGTTCCCGAACGGCTAGTGTTAGGGGAAATTTTCTATCAAACCATTCTGTAAGGATACAATGAAACTTTATTAAAAGACAAGACGCGTGGTTTCATACCTTATGGGTTTCATATTGGATTTTTCATGGTCGAATGTACCGTGCATGCTAAACAACTCAAGCTAGGTCATTTGGAATTTTGGTTCCAAACTGGCCGATTTCGCAAACACGATCCCAAGGGATTGGTTCTACAACACGTGTCGTAGGTATCATCCTGTTGGCCCTATGCCCATGAATAGTTCAAGGATGAAATTTTTACTGAGAACACCCAAGACTGGAATGTGGTGGCATCCAGGAAAGATGATCCTCGAGGAACCATGTTTAGATCTATAAGCTACGAAGAACAGGCAATATTTCTGAAGAAGGAAGTTCAAGAAATTAGTGGACACCCAGAAGGAGCAGTTGCATATGAATTGGATGAAGGAATAAGTGATCCAAAAGAAGAAATTGAAGTTGCAAGAACTCATCAGGAATCCCCGGCACAAATCGGGGATCTCCCGGAAGATCAAGCTGCACGAGAAAGGGGTACGTTGTTACTTCAGCAAACCGAGTTGTTGATGAAACAGATGCAGGATGCCATGTATCTTTTCATAGGACCTACAGTTTCAATTGATGTTCAAAGTATCCTGACGGAGTTGAATGATCCTGGGTCCATAGTCCCCGACAAAACCCATGGGTTAGGCAACCCTGAACACACAACATCATTGATCGATCATTTAGAGAAGGGACAACTCAAACAGAGACAGGTCGGGTCTCATTAGAGACACAAGTGCCCAACACCTTGAGCACTCTTATACATATTTATAGTGATGACGAGAGTCCGGACCCTGCTCACGGTACCCCAGTGCAAGTCCAAGAGGAAAACGGTGCCGATAAAACCACTTCCCCTAAGCTTGAGGTCTAATACAAGCAGGTCTTACAAAAGGAAATAGGGTTTGAAGGTGGCCTCGACACAAGAGAGTCCAACAGAAAAGAAGCAGAAGCAAGACCGAGTGGTGAAAATCCACAATAGAAAATCGGCAGTTCTATGGCCAACGAGCAAGTAATAAATGAGTCTATATCCGATGCCTCCATTATGCCCAATATTCAAGTCCCAGATGAATGACAAGTAGAGGTCGGATCTACAAAATAGAGAGAAGAAATTTGAGGGCCCAATCCTGAGCAAATATATGTTGCGGGTAGCTTGAGAAAAAACCTCTCATGGGAAGATCAATAGATACCAGAACCGGTAGACGAAGTAGCAGACATCTATGCAATATCCTACGATCAAAAGAGTAAGGTTATCATTCAAAGGATCGTGAAAATCCGAAGGATCACTTTGGATCAATCCATCATGGTTACCCAGAGTCCACAGGATCACGCCACATCTTTTTTGGATCAGAAGATCCAGATTTACTTCGGATGATCCGACGCTTGAGATCTTCTTCGAACAATCTGGGGACTGCGATCTACTTCATATGATTCGACAGTCTAGGATTTATTTCAGATTTCTAGGTCTCCGGGATTCGGGAATTTCAAAACTCAAACTGACACTCTGGATCAGATGACCCAAATTCACTTCAGACGATATGACACTTGAGATCTTCTTTAGATGATCTGATGACTGATATATACTTCGGATGATCTGACAGTTGAGAATGTATTTTGGCTCTCCGGGTCTCTGGGCTTTGGGTATTTCAAATCTCAACTAGAAATTCTTGAAGTGATTTCTCCAAAGCGTAACCTCCTCATAACTTTAGACCCAAAATGAATGATGTTCATTTGATCAATATCTTAGATCAATGTCTCAATCTGTCTATGATGCAACTTTGCCTTGGATTAAATCCAACGGCTCTCCATTATTTTCTTATCCTATCCTTCCATTTAATTTGATATGACGGCTGACGAAAATTCGGGTGATCGAGATCTCATATCTCATCCCTTGCTCATCCTATCCTTCCACTTAAGGTGATCCAACGGCTAATGGATATTCGAGTGATTGAGATCTCAGATCTCATCCCTTTCTTATCATGTCCTCCTATTAATTCAATTCGACGGCTGATGAAAATTTGGATAATCAAATTCTCAACCATTTTTCTCCACTTATCATATCCTTCCACTTAAAGTGATCCAACGGTCATCACATTTTCTCCAAATCCGATGGTCCTTATTCATTTCAGATTTTGGGCTTCGAGTAATTCAACTTTCAAGTTTCCAGTTCTTCCAAAGAGAGATTCCCCAAATAGTAACCTCCTTGCAAATTTTGACATGAAACAAATGTCATGTGTCAATCATGTTCTTAGATCGATGGCTTGATCTATCTGTGGTGTTGCACTTATATCTTATCCTATCCTTCCACATAGAATGATCCAATGGTTGTCGGGTATACGGTTGAAGGTCCTTTGGATCGATGATCCAACAACCACTGTCGTTATTTATCCTAAGCTTTCTCTCCTTCTTCTCTACCTTCTGTTTTTTCCATCAATGACAAGCACACTCTTCCTGTAAACATGCCAACAATATCCCCCTTTGGAATTGATGGAAACCCTGAAAGGTTGCACTATTCTTCTTAGACCTCCAACTGTAGCATATAGACAACACCTTTTTCTCCCCCTTTGACATCAATGTCAAATAAAAATAGAGAGTGAATTTGTGATCCCCCTAATCAGATATACTAGGATCTCTCTCCCCCTAATCAGATAGACTATTTAGCTTGATAATGGGGTCACACCCAACTTCTCGCATAGATACTCAAACTGAGATTTTGCAAGCGGTTTAGTGAAGATATCAGCAATCTGATCTTTAGATGGAATATAATGCAAAGAAACAATAGTGTTTGTCACCTGTTCCCTCAAGAAGTTATACTTGATGGGTATATTATTGGTCTTGGAGTGAAATACATGATTCTTGGACACACTAATTGCACTAGTATTATCACAATGAATTGGGATTGGTGCAGTATATTTTACCTCCAAGTCTACAAGTGTCTGAATCATCCACAATACTTGGGTACAGCAAGAGGGAACTGCAATGTATTCAGCTTCTGTAGTCTATAAGGAAATGGAACCTTGCTTCTCACTCAACCATGCTACAAGAGAATCTCCTAAGAAGAATGCACCTCCACTCATGCTTTTCCTTTCATCCATGCAGTTAGCCTAATCAACATCTAAATAGACTGATAATTGAAAATTATGATTCCTACGATACCATAGGCTATAGTTCATCATTCCTTTCAAAAATTTGAATCTTCTTTTGACATCTATCCAATGACTATGTTTAGGTGCAGACTGATACCTTCCTACCAGCTATCAAATCGCCTCTTTCGGTGCAGAGGAGGTTAGGCACCTCTCACTCTTAGTGACTACCATAACCCACTTTACCATTGATGCACTATGCATTAGCTTCCATATTTTTTATTATGTTGATTATTTGGTACAACGAACATGGTCTATCAGATGGTCTACCATTTTTTTGCAACATTTTTTTATAGTGCTCAACAAATGTCGTGTTATGATATGTGGGAGGTCGAACTTCCCATTTTCCTCAGATTTGTTTGGCTTATTTTTTTAGAGTTTTCCAGAGACGAGGAAGACTTTTGTCCATCACCCTCCTAGTATGAGGAATCATGTTTGGATGCACATGTGGGGGGAGATGATTCCCAAGAGGGGCTAGCCAGATTTTTCGACTAGGATTTTTCTAGACGCACTAGGGATACTAGGAAGTGCGACAAATCACATGTTCATCATGGAGTTGTATCCTTACACATTTTTGGATTGGTGATGATGTCTGAACATCCTATTCACACCATATGAGCCACCAGATGATAGAGGTAATATTAGTTTTTTGTTTAAATTAATATAGTTTCATCTTATTGTCTTACTTAATTAGAATAAAATTAATTTTAACACATTCTTTAACTTGTTTTATTAAATTGTTTAATGAATTAATTGTGTAGCTATTGTTCTATACTATATATTTTGTAGATATTGGCACTTTCATTGGGGATGTGCCTCCTCCCCCAGCAGATGATGAGGAGGAGATGATTCATGATGTCATGGTAGGTCAGGGTCCTCGGGTGTAGATACCCAACGACATGTGTCGTAGGCTCGATACTAGATTCAGGTTGTATTTGGGCGATCAACTCTCTGCACTTTTGACTAAGGTGGGAGTCTTCCCTAATCTGATGCGAGACATCGAGGCAGATCCTACACTCTTAGAGATTTGGAGGGATATGCCACATGATTTGATTACTCTTATGTGTCATATCATCGGAGCTGCCACACTACTAGTAGCGAGGAGGGATCCCTGTGATAGGCACAACTCTTCCTATAGTACGTCCCATTCATCCAATACCCAATCGATTGATGAGGGTGGTCATGATCATCTTTCTCCACATCATCCTCCTCCTCCTTCACCTCACCTATATCATGAGGAGGAAACACATACTCTTCCTCCTCCTCCTCCTCTTTCACCTCACCTAGTTGAGCATTTCGGACCTATTCCTCATCCTCCTCTTTCACCTCACCTAGATGAGAAGGCAAGACCTATTTATCATTCATCATCTTCCACTACAAACCAAGACTCCACTATTGTTGTAGATATGCAGATTATCCCATCGGCTGGACCATATATGTTATAGCAGTTATTTGACTTGTCCATATATATATATATATATATATATATATATATATATATATATATATATATATATATATATGGTGTTTTTTTCTATTGATCATATTGCTAATGTACTTAATTTATATGTTGATGTTGATGTGTATATTGTTAGGTCATGTTAGATTTAAATGTTAAATGTGTTTGATAGATGTGTATGTTAAATGATGCTTGTTAGATATGTGTGACGATGATGTTAGAAAATGCTTGTCTTTTGTTACATGTGATCACAATGATGATGCCCTATTAAATTATTAGATATGTGTGCTAGATAATTAATGATGTTTGCATTTGCTAGAAGTATATATAATTAGATGATGTTAGCTAGCGAATATAAATGTGTATTTTAGGTGTTGTTTATCTTTATTATAAGATGGTTATCATCATCATGTTTATTTTTATAAATTACAAAGTTCAATATGGTTGAAACTATAATTATAAAATTGAAACTATAATTGCATAAATAGTTCATTATACATATTCATTCTAACTAATTGTTTTTCAAAAAACAAATTACATATGAAAAAATATTGTTTTCCATTGTACTAATTACTCTTTTTGTATAGACTCTTCTACACTAAAAATTATTATTATAAAAAACTTATGATCTCAAATGATAAGCATTCTATTTTCTTTAAAATTGTATGGATGCAAATCTTCCTATTGTTATTTTTGTCATTATTTCGTAAGTTGATTGCTATCAAATTTTAAAATATTACTTCATTAATTGTGGTTTTACTCAACATTGGGGGAATAATTTTATAAATATTTTCAAAAGAAATGATAAAAATATGTAAAAAAACAAACAATAATTTAGTTAAAAAACAAATTATCACAAAATCATGTTATAAATTTATTTTTTTAATTATAAACCACATTTTTTGTTAATCTTACTTTTAAATCTAAAAAATAAATGAACATAATCTCAGTTTTTGAATCATCATGTTAACATATCCTAAAAAATATTGTACTATTAAACATTCATATCAACC
>WSFP011490324.1:0-14934 GCA_009831015.1 Picea engelmannii | reverse complement strand
ATTTCTTTCGCAGCTCTCAATCCCAGAACCAGAGCTTCATACTCTGCCACATTGTTAGTGACTTCAAATTTCAGCCTGTATGACAGAGAGATGGTCTCATGACAAGGGGACACGAACACTATCCCGACACCTGCACCCATACTAGAGGCAGCTCCATCAAAGAACATCTTCCAAACAGAGGTGGTTGGAGGAGGTGTCTCCTGATTAAGAATGGACTGCTTTCTAATCTGCAAAGGGGCCTCAGGAGTCTTAGTGACCTGTAACAAGCTAGATCCTAAGTCACTGTCCAAGGCATAGATGGGATGATTAGTGGGGTTTGCTTCGTCACTGACAATGTAGGCTAGTTGGGCTTCTCTGTATAATCTCCTATGTTCCCCTCCAAACACTGGAATAGTGGCATATGTAAGATCCATCTGCAGGGTTCCCCCCACTCTCTTAATCCAATATCTTGACAACAGCATGCCAAACTTGGGGGGAACATCAGCTACCACAATATCCATGACCATACTCTTCATGGGTAGCTGAAACAAAGATACTACTAGGTCCTTAATTACTCCCAAACATTGAACCCTCCTGGAGTCGAAAGAATAGAGGTCATGATAGGCTCAAGTGAATTCCAGTCCTAATTCTTCCATGACGGCTTTGGGAATGAGGTTTTGGGAGGCCCCCGAGTCCATAAGGCAATTATGCAGTACCTTGTCATGTATGTTCAGGGAGGTGTAGAAGGGAGGGGATGAATCATATCTGTCTTCTACCATGGGACCTAGGACAACTGCAGGCCTTTCATCTTGGAGGTTTATGGAGTCTGTGAGAGGATATGAGGCTTCGGATTTCAGCATCTCAGAGAAGAGTTTTTTGAATTCCCCGTGTTTAATTAACTCAGTGAGTGGCACAGGAATCCTGATTTTTTGAACCTCATGTTCGAAATTGAAAGAAGACATAGGCTTTGGGATTTCTCTAATTTCAGGAACATGATTATGGACAATGGGGGAGAAAGGTTGAGCCTTCTTACCTTTGTCTGCTACTTCATTAGCAGGTTTCTCTGTTCTAGTGGATGGCTCAGGAACATCAGGTGTTGCTTCTCTTTTGTCAGACCTCAGGTTGTATCTGGCTCGACCACCACCAGCTTTGTCTCCCTTGCTTAATTCATTTAGCTGACTATCCATGAGAGATTCCTCGTATGTTGATTTGGTCAGATGAGGGAAAGGGGGAGTGACTTCTAAACTGTGGATTTTAGGCTCAGGCTCGTCTGTTTCCCCTTCCTCTTCATCAGCCACAAAATTGTTCTGGAAGGGAGCCTAAATTCTTTGGTCATCTTTGTCTCTTTCCTTCTCTCTGTGCATAGTTGGAGGGGCGAAATTATTTGGCCTTCTAAAACCTCCTTTATTTTCGATGTTCTGAGGGACCTTGTACATTTGCTTCCTTTCCACCTTTAATCTCTCCACATCTTCCTTAAGGAGGTTCATAACTCGGGTCAGCTCATTTACTTGAGAGTGGGGCAATGATGGGCCGAAAGTTGAGGCTTCCGATTTTTCCTTTCTTCTATCTGTGTCAGCCTGGTTTCTCAGTCTGTCAGCTGCCAATATGTTGGATTCCACTTCTATAGCTGCATCTTGCATCTGAGATAAAGAGGTGGCTCTTCTTTCTCTTAACACGAGACAAAAATTAGGGTCAAATGCGCCAGCATAGGAAATTTGAGCAGAGGCCTCTGAGGGCTTAATCTCTGCAGGAATCTTGTTGTACATCTTATTAAATCCTTTGGAGAAGTCTGAGACGGACTCTCCTTCCATCTTCTTCAGAGACCCAAACACAGTCATGTAATATATATAATCTTTTTTGTCTCCCCACTGCCTCAGGAAAACGTTATCCAAGGCTTCAATGCCAGCAATAGATCCAGGGGCCAATCCCCGGAACCATTTCCTCACCTCCCCATCAAGGCTCTGGACAAAGACTCTCATCCAGACATCTTCACTCTCGATATTCAAGTTGTCTGCATAGCTGTAAAAGGCATCTAGGTGATCTTCAGTAGTTACATCCCCCTCACCACTGAACTTGGGCATATATTTCAAATAGTCTCCAGCAGGGAGAGGGTTCAGAGGCTGGGGTAGAATCAAAGGAGCATATCTAGCAGCAACTATGGAATCCATTCTGTTCGGAGGGGGATTAGCACCAGCCATAAGGATATTGGGTAAAGGAGAACTCGGAGGAGAAGGAGTATGAACGGGAGATGTCGGAACAGATATTCTTGGAGGAGACAACGGAGAAAACAGAGAGAAATCCAAGGGACCTGAGTGTGTAGATGCTTCTCTCTGTGCAGCAGTAACCACAAAAGGAGGGGTGGTGAAACCTTCAGACGATAGAGTTCTGTGATGAGGCAATACCTCCGGGGATGAAGGAGTGACAAGGATTTCTCTTTCTGATACCAGACCAGGAGGGGAAAACTCAGCAGGAACACTCCCGAAATTTAGAGAACGGGGGACTTCGAAAAAAGGACGACTAGGAAGCTGCGAATAAGAAAATGGAGTTCTCACAGAAGGGGAGGGTGTATTACCTGTTTCATCGATGGAAACTTCTTTTGCAGCTCTCTTTCCCTTTCTGCGCACTGCTTCCGCGTCAGCTTCTGGTGTAGTTAAAGGCAAGTGTGGGTTAGACCTCGTATGTCTGCCTCTCGAAGCCACAGTTGATAGTGCGGGTTCTCCTCAGTGGAGTCATCACAATGGAGTCGCCAGGTGCACAGTAGCAATCTTCAAGTTCTGATATCTGATGCACCTTCAGAATCCGTCTAATATTTGTCGTTCAATCCCAGGGAAAATATTCAACATCGTCCCCGGCAGCGGCGCCAGAAATGTTAGCGTCAGATGTCACTCCTAGATTGCTTGTAGGAGAAGAGCCTGACACCCATCAGTTTAATGTCACGATTTGTTTGAAAGGGGGGATCAAATGGAAGATAACTCAGAACAGTCGTCTCAACTCATAAACTGGGCCAGGCATGCACAAACGAGTGAGGTCTTGATAAACTCCAAACAGTGAGTTGTAATAAGGGTGAGTAGACGGAAGACTTCATGAGAAAGGTGCAAGGGTCTGCTATAGGAATCAAGCTTCTATCAGACGATGAAAGCAGGCATCTGAAAACAAGATCTTCTTACTTCCATACACGGGAAACCAGAGAAACAGTAATGCAACAATAAATCATTTACCATAACATCACTGTATTAATTCAAGCGAATCATTCGATCATGAACTCTCCAGCATAAGACGAAAACAGAGATGAAAAAGGGAAACTGTTTGTTATAAACCAAGAAGTCTCAAACACAGATACATAACCAGGAATCCAGAATGGTCATGGAAAACTTTACAGTCGGGATCTTAGCTCTACCATCGATAGATACAAAAATGGCTAAAATGCCTTCATATACTCAAACTAACAACAGCAACAAGATCGAGATGTAGCATTGAAAGCTTTGCGTCTGCATGGCTTCTGACAATACGGGGCTGTAATCTCTGAATGGTCGTGCAACTTATGGCAGACGTGATCAATCTTCTGACAGTTTATTCGGCGAATCGACGTCCCTTTAATCCAATGCAGGACTTTCCCATTATGGCGGAGACGATGTCTAACCACCACCAACCACTTCAATAACTGCTTCTTGGGATTGAGAATGGCCCGGCCAACTCAGCACTTCGGGATATGGAAGACCCCTCACGCTGCCACCTGGAATAACTGAATAGCTTGAGGGACAGGCATGGAAGGCCAACGCGGAGAATGGGGCGAATGATAGGAGTGATGGCGTTGGATTACAAGGTCGTGAAGGGAATGGCGTGGCGCGGGAAGAGTGACAAAGGAGGGCACATGGTGGAATAAAATAGGCGGAAGAGGAGGAAGACGAGGGATAGTGGACTCGCTCTTTGGTGAGAGGCTGACATGGAAAAGGAGAGGGACACACGGCAGGTGGTGAGTGGATAGTGAGACGGAGGATGGGCTACCTGGGCAAAGATGGGGAGGCGGATGGATAACACACGAAAGCAAGCAAAAGGTGAAAAGGAGGATGTCACGACGGGAGAAGGGCCCACACAGGGTTAAAGACAGGGCAGCTGAGAAGGTCGGGGCCGCACCTGAGCCGTTTATCTGGGCTCCTCGATCGTGGCCATCAGAAAACTGCATCCACGATTACGGACCCCCCCCCTCCGCTTAAAGGTAGAAAGGCGGGGGGGGTCCAGAATTTCTTTCATCGCCGTTGATCCGGGCGTGATAATCTGGGCCGTCGGAGAGGTGCGCCCCCGATTCCGGACCCCCCCTCTCCGCTTAAAGGTAGAAAGGCAAGGGGGGTCCGGAATCCAATATGCGTCGTCGATCTGGGCGCACAAATCTGGACCGCCCGGACCTGCTCGTGACTTACCCTAGGCGCATTATCATCCGAAACTTTGGACAAGTGGGTTTTAACCCATTCTTTTGCGTTCTATCCCCCCTTTACAAGAAATATCGCTAACACTTACTCCCTGAAGTCCATAATTATTTCCACGTAGCCTTGACCCTTCGACGATTGACATTCGGTGTTTTGTGTTGAATGTCCCTTTTTCAGTGTTCATCGTTTGACAATCGGCAACCGAAGTCCTATGTTTTTTGTGTTTCGACCATCGAATAACATCGTTGAATGTTCGACGTTCAACGATCGACAATTGACATTGAACAACCCTTTGTTATGCTACACATAAATATTTTGAACTCCCGAAGTTATCCAGACTCTCGGAGTCCCGGACATGTCATCAACCACGTTGGCTAGGAGGGAACGAACCAGAATCTAACACACGGTGAGGGCCAGGGGTGACACATGTCCTCCTTAGGCAATGACAGGTGTCATGCTCTAATAGGCATAAGGGGTCTGTGAATCAACCATATCTGGGTGACACGTGGCACGCGTAATGTGGGTCCATGTCACATCGAATGACATCATCATGCCACATCATCTTGGATTGATAGCTACCTAGCCCTTCAATATCACGGTTAGTAAGAGTCCACGTAGTCCTCAGATCCACGACCTCCATTACTTCAGGGTTTCGGACTTTGCAACTTCTCACATCAAAAATCCCCCAAAGAGACAAGTCTTTAGACTCTTGGATATAGCGCAATGTGTCCTCTACCTATCAACGGTTCAAATTACTTCATTGTTTGCAACTTCGGGAGTTTTCATACCTACAAAACTCTTGGCCAAGTTCCTCCAAAGTACTAAGTCTCTGGACTATAGGATCGCTTTCCATGTACCCTCTCATCCAATGGCTCTAATTTGACGGACATCATTTGACAAGGGAAAAGTGGGGGCCACGTGTCGCTCCACGACGCATTCTTCGTTGGTTGGGAAGTCGAGGGTGGGTTCCTTAGATCGAAGAATGAGAGGGATCCAGAAGGATCTGAGGATTGATGGTCCACGTCACTTCGGAAGTTCGAAATTCGAGAGTTCGACATGTATCTTCCGACTTCCTCTTCGGACCGTGCCTGATCTATGGCCACATGTACCTAACATTCACGGCCAGGATTTACTACAGCTTGCAGAGCTCCGAGGAAACTCACGCATCCCTATACCATCGAATACCTGAACTTCTGGATAGTCATTGATCTATAGACACGTGTCCCTCCATTTTCAACAGTCCCGATGAACTTCGTGACTCCATCATTCGGGAGTTTCGGTGCTATACCACTCATATTCTCCCGAAGTAGCACTTCACTGAAGCAATTAAATTTACCCTCCTAAGTCTGATCTAAAGGCTGAGAGATATTTCCACTAGATCCCCAGATTGATGACCCTCATTAATTTGTGACTTCGGCCTTTAGCTGTTTTTTAGGATTGTGGAGTCATAAGTTCCGAAGTCCCGAAGCTGAAAGAGATAACTTCTTTCGAACTAGTGCATGGTTCCCAAACCTTGGTCATATGGATCCTTTGTAAATTATTATCGGATAAGCGTAAATCCTTTTAGCAACAAATGGGTTAAGGATGTGGGCATAAGCCCTCAGTCATATGGGTGAATAGTCTAAAGGAAACACCCTTCTCCCATAGGGTTGAATTTGACATTACCGCTAAGGAAAACTCAAAGGATTGGAGGGACTTAGACGTTTTAGTTACTCATACCCCGACTCTCCTGCGGATTCACATCCCATGACTCTCTAGTAGCTAAACTGAGATAAATCAAACACCATATAGATACAACAGTTTACAGAAGCAATTGAGCATTTCTAATAACTTTTCAAATACTGAAAGACTTAACCATAAACATAGACATTCCATCATCACATCTAATATATATATATATATATATACAAAGAGTGTGATAATATTTATCAGAAATGGAGAATGTGAAGCGACTGCTAAAAGGGGTGCATGTTTCCTCCCAACCATAGGCACAACCACTCCTAATGGATTTACCACTGGCCACCCCCAAGATAGACCATGATGCTCTGAGAGAGATTCTTTCTCCTTGCTCCATGACTGTCAGGGATGGAGGTTACTCTTCTCCTCCCACAGGAAATCGGCAACCAAATTCCTCTACACCAAACAAGGAGGTATGCGCGAGCACTTCCTTAGTCCCTCATCAGCCTCGTTTATCACCTTGTAGTGTGATCCTTCCCAAGGATTATTACAGTCAAAACAAGCTTGCTTCCCATCTTTTCTCTCAACTCTAGATTCAAAGCATGCTCACTTCTCTTCTTTGGAGATTGTTTTCTCTACTATGCTTCCTCGCAGATTTGTCTATGTCCCCTGAATAACCTCCTTTCTTTCCGTCCTTAGCAAGGTTGTGTTCGTATGAATCCCAATTCATGGTTAGGAATGGAAGCTTTACATATGGGTACCCTTCCCCATCTCCTCATTAAATCTTGAGGATGGCCTTCCAACTACCAACCTGACTGGTAATTCATTTCTGGGTCTGAGGACTATCAGGGAGTTACACTCAGTAGGTATTGGTCTGGTGAGGTTCATCTCAACCATTCTTGGTTTCCCTCACCATCTCTCTCATAGGATCCATGGTCTATCTTGGAAAAATCCCCCCTTTCAGTAGTTTTGCAACACATATCCAATTTCTATTAATAACAAAAAATTCATACATTGACCCTTTTATACAAAAGTTCATCAATTCAAACATTCACACATATTTATTCCACCATAGTCTCTTGGCCAATCATAGTTATATTTACAAACTGGGGGAAACATGGGTATTATAAGATTCCAGTTAGCATTTGAAGGGTAACTAAAATATTTCATTTGTCTGAATGCAATATCCAACTTAGTGTATTTTTCATATGTAGGGGTATGTGAGAATAAGTTTTTTGACTGCCATAACATAAAATATAGAAGTCATCTATGAGTAGATCAACAATGGTTTGACCTCTTAGAGTGTTGGTCATGTTCTGAAATTTATCATTTTTCCCCTTGTGATAAATAAACGTTTTCTATAGTCGTCATATGGAAATAAATTTCCATCTTTATCTAAGGATGAAGGTAAGCCCATTTTCACTAAATTCTCAAATTTGTTGGAAAAATATTCCACATTCTTTTTCAGTGTGATGCATTCATTCCGATCTTGTTGTATCATATTCCACTTTGTGAAGATTCTTTCATTTTCCATCACCATTGTTGTTATTTCATTAACACCTTTCCTCGACAATATTTCTCTAGAATTTGAATTCAATAACTTTATGATCTGAGTTGTTACTTGTGGTCTTGTTCCTAATTCATGAAATAATTTTTGTATCACTTCATCTGCTTCATCCACCAACAACATTTCATCATCTATTATTTTGAAGTAATCCCAAATACTGGCTACTTCACTAATAATTTCATCCCAGATAAGATGCTTGGATACTACCAAATATGGTTTATCTGTCAGTTTAGTGTTCATTTTCTCCATATCAATCAACATTTTATCCTTCAACTTCTGATATTATGAAATAGTTTTGACTTTGTCTTTGATTTCTTCTTTATTCTCTAAGATTTTTTTCTTTAGGCTTTCAATTTAAACACTTTTCTTATTTATATATGCTAATTCCCTTGATAGTCTAGTTGTTGGATCCGATGTTTCTGCTTCCTGAAAAGAAGAAGATCCTCCTAATCTATTTTTCATACATTTCCATTTTCTCTCTCATCTCTGCCATTTTCTTCACAGGTTGGTCTTTCTCTTCCTGGATTTCTTGGAGTTCTAGAGTTTGTACATGATCAATTCCTGGTATTTTGAGATTTTGTTTCAAAACTTTGATTTCTTTGTCTTTTTTTTTCATCAGTGCTTGTATGGCTGCATCAACTTTTTCATTTTTGCCAAGTTCTATTATCCATTGTTATAATTCCTCCACTCTTATATGTCTGGTTATGGTAGCCAACTTTTCATTCTTCAACTAGGTTCTGAGATTATCATTGATAGCTTGAAGTTTCTTGATTCCAAGATTAGATATCAAAGCATCTATATTTATCATTTATGCAGTTTTTCTGTGAAAGTCAAATTTATCCAAAGGGTGAACATTATTCAAATCAATAGAGATGTTTGTTCCTTTTTTTTTATCCTTTGGCTCTATGACTTCTATATTTAGCCTCCCTTTATCATATTCTATAGTTGAGATCATTCTAGTCTGATATGTATCATGGTCATAGATTTTAGGAATCACACTTTTCTTGATGCTTTCACCTTCCTTTCTAACTTCCATGAACTGTTAAACTTGGTCAAATTGCCTTGATTGATCACTCGTTCCTGACTCTGTCTCATTTTGAGTTGCCACACGTTTGAGATTTTCTGCAATCATCACTTCTACAGTCATAGTAGGGCCTATTTTCTTTGTCATTATTTCTTCAGGAAACTGTGTTTCCTCTTCTTCAATTTCTTCTAATTTATGTTTATTGGATGATTCTTCTTCCTCTGTTTCTAAAGTTTTTAAAGCAGACTCTAAATGTTTCCTTTTGTATGACTTTTCATATTGTTTTGGAGTTTGTGTGATTGAGGACTTTGTTGAATGGTCAGGTGCTTTACCATGGATCTATAGAATGTTTATAACATCTTTACAACTATCTTGGTTTTTCGATATCTCCAATTTCTCTTTTTGATGATGTTCATAAGAACTTTTCCCATGTTAAATTCTTTTTGATGAAATTATGTCATGAGGCTCATAATTCCATGGTTCTCCTTATTGTAATCCCAGAGATGAAAGCATATTTGTTGTAACCTATAGTGTTGACCTGGTATTCACAATGAAAAGACCTACTTCCTTATTTAATTTAAAAGTCACCTTATGTTTATTAGGCATAAAATGAATTTCATCAGAGTTGAATCTTTGCCTAACATATTCAAGAGAAATAATTTTGGAATTCATAAAAACAGGTGAGTGAAATGGAGAAATTTGACAACCATAAATCCTAATTTCAGTATAATGTTCAAAGAAATACCAGTCTCCCACTCTTTTTTTTGGGCTTAATTGTAACAATTTTTTGCACTCAGGAAATATTATAGGGGGGTCTTGATTATGTATGATTTGGTAATATTTGGACGTAAATTGATCCACATGTTGTAAAAATTCAACATTTAAAGGATTTTTAATAATCACAGAAGTCCAGTGAGAGAATGATGTAGGGTTACCAAGGTCATCTTCAAATTATAACCCTAGATGTGTGAAATCAAAAGCTTGTGTAAACATAAAGAGGTGAACCGGGTAAGACTGGTATCTAAAGCTTCTGAGAGTCTCGAATTCAGAAAGTTGGTAATGAATTTTATTTTCTATGAAATGGGCATAATTGAATTTAGTAAAAATTTTAGTTGTGATTGGGAATATTGAAACCATTATTCCTAAAACAAATTCATCAACTGTTAAATCATTCACTTTCCCAAATATCATAGAAATCATTGAAATTGTTTTTTGAGAAGTCTTAGGAAAAAGATATGTTTTAATGACAACATTATCTTCAGGGACATCAAGGTTCATACATAGGTATTCCTGTAATAAAGAAACCATATCTTTTGATTCCATTTCTCTGAAATATTTGACTGCCACTAGATCACTTAATGGTTCACTATCGAGGTTAAGTGATCATATCATCATATCATTTATAGTTTGTACGTTAAATTCATTGAGAATAGACCTAACTTTAGAGATTATAGCTCTTTTGGCTGGAATATAATTCTCAGCACACCATACTATGAATTATGGGAATTGGTAAACCTAAGGAACTAGTAATTTGGCAAGGCCAGACTCCCATGCATAATAGTGATCAACTAAATCTCAGAAACCATGTTTCGCCTGTTGGTATAACACAAAGGTATAAAATGATAAAACAAGATTGAAGACATCCTTATATTTGTCAACGAGGTCTTCCTCTATGGGGTTTGCAATTTTCTTACTTTCAATGGACTGTGATGTTTGCATTTTAATAATGAGAAAAGAAAGAACAAGAGGAATTTAAAGTTACCTGTGGAGGTTGTTGAATGAAACAGGTATCAGAATGGATTAATAATGGTGAATCTTTGCAAGAACTGTTGACTGGGCACTCAAACTCTTCATAATCTCAAAATAAATTAAACATTTGACTTGTTTCCCCTTTTACCTCTTGAAATACATACGTATCATTATATTATTAGAAAAAAACTAATCATTAATTCAAATTTGACTTTTTATGTCGGTTGATGTGACGCTGGATACGCATTTGCTCCATATCTATTTTGGGGGGTTAGGTGTGGTTAGGCTAGCCACATATCTCGAGGGATGCAATTGATAGATGGGTGCCATGTCGAAAGGAGTTTAACCATTTTAGAGTTTTGTGCCCCCCTCCCTTTGTATTAAACATCGAGCATGTGGGGGGGGGACACAACTCACTATGAGTTGTTGATCTAATGATCCAGAGTGTACGGTCTAATATGCACAAAATAAATGTGTTTATTAATATAAACATGAAAATATAAAACATACACTAAGTTTTAAAAAAATCTAAACTTCATTAAACTTAAATGCATTTTTTAAACTATATAATAAAGATTTAAACAATAAACCTTTGTTTTATTTAAAATAAAAAACTATTCTAAAAAAAATTGTTTCATTTATTTGAATTTCAACTAAATTTTTTTTTAATATTATTGTTTTATTTGTTTTGTTTATTTTTTGCAAGACCAAAATGTCTTATTTTTCCTAATTTATAAGTTATAAAATTTGGGATATGTTACAATAGGCCAAATTTTTAGAAATGAAGAAATATTTCCAACTCCATGATTACCCCTCAATGGTAGAAGCAAGAATTGCAAACTACCACTTGAAAGGAAATGAAGCCATGTAGTTAGATCAACTTAAGTAAGCCATGCACCTTGATGAGAAGAGGATCTCATGGAGGCATTTCAAAGGATAATTCCAAGAGAAATATTTTTCTGAGCATTATTATAAAAGGAAAATGAAAGAGTTCTTTGAACTCAAGTTGGGAAGAATGGCAATGGATGAATATGAGAAGATGTTATTTGAATTGTTGAAGTATGTTGACCTCATAAAGGATGAGAAGGTCAAAATACAAAGGTTTTTAAGTGGGTTACCCTCTTTCTACAATGATAAGATACAATATGATAACCCCAAGACTTTGGAGGAGGCCATAAGGAGAGTGAAGCATATTTATGAGCATAGTAGAGGAAGACAAGTTTTCCAGAAAGATTGGAAGAACAAGATGGAGGGTAAAAAGGATCAATGGAAGAAAGGTTTTAATTCACCTGTTTTCAAGAACAAGTCCCAAGCAAATCAACACGGTCGGTCAACCCAAAATGAGCATAAGAATGCAAATTCATTTGGGAAAAGGCCAAGGTAGCATCTTGTACAATGTTGGGGATGTGAGGGAAACCACTTATATAGGGATTTCCCTCACAAAGGAGAGAGAATGAGGACTGTCCACAACATTTAGGAGGATAAAACAATGGAATACATGGGTGGAAACATGCCAAGGATGTATGCATCCTTGGACAACAAGAAATAAAAATATCAGTCCCCCATGATTGAAGTGGAAGGTAAGATTGATAACTAACCCATATCAATTTTAATTGATTCTAGAGCTAGCCATAGTTACATAAACTCTAACATTGTTGAAATATTTCACTTGCAATGGAGTAAGCATAAGAAATCTTGGTTGGTTCAATTATCCACATCCCAACTAAGAAGAAAATCAATGAGTTGGTTAAATATTGTTAAATAGACATGAATTGACTCAATACAAAGGTAGATGTAAACATCATACCATTGAGTTCATATGATTGTCTAATTGGCATGGATTGGTTGGAAAAACACCATGTTGTCCTAGACTTTTACAACAAGGAAATCCCATGTCTTGATGAAGAAAGGCACCAAGAAAAGGTTCAAGGAATTCCAAGAGCTGTAGCTATTAGAGAGATTTCAACTATGCAGTTGAAAAAGAGTTACATGAAAGAATGTTATATTTTTGCAGCCCATATGGAAGAGACAACTAGAGATAAAGTGGCAAGCATTGAAGACCATCCAGTCTTGAGGGATTTTGAATATGTTTTTAGGGAGATCTCGGTATTTCCACCAAAGAGAGACGTTAATTTATGTATTGATTTAGTACAAGGAACATCCCCAATGCCCAATACACCATACAGAATGGGCACGCCATAGTTGAAGGAGTTGTAGATGCAACTTGAAGAATTGTTAAAGAAGCCTAGGTATATACGCCTAATTATGTCATATTGGGGAGCCCAAGTGTTGTTTGTAAAGAAGAAACATGGAAGCTTAAGGTTGTGTATTGATTTTAGATAGCTGAATAAGGTCACCATAAAGAAAAAATACCCTTTTCCAAGAATTGATGATTTATTTGATCAACAGAAAGGTGCAAGGATATTTTCCAAGATTGACATGAGACCAAGTTATCATCAAGTGAGGATAAAAGAAGAAGATATCAACAAAACAACGTTGAAGAAAATATACATCCATTATGAATTTATGGTTATGCCATTTGGACTATCAAATGCCCCAATTATTTTCACATGTTTGATGAATGGAGTGTTTAGGGAATACCTGGGCAAGTTTGTGATTATGTCCCTATATGGCATACTCATCTATTCTAAATTAGAAAAGGAACATGAGAAAAATGTAAAATGGTGTTGCAAGTTTTAATAGAGAATAAATTGTATGCTAAGCTAAGTAAGTGCATATTTTATTAAAAGATGATTCACTACTAGGGGCATATCATTTCAGCAAAAGGGATAACAGTGGATCCTGAGAAGATGGAGGACATTATAGGATGGTTAGCACTAAGAAATGTGACATAGGTCAGATTATTCATGGGTCTTGTTGGTTATTACCGAAGATTTATAAAAGGATTCTCAAATATTGCAAGTCCAATCAATTCTTTGAAAAAGAAGGGAGTGAAATTTGAATGGACTTCTAAGTGTGAAGAGATATTTCAGCAACTGAAAGACATTTTGACAAATGCGTCAATCTTGAAAATTGCAGATCTGAATGAAGATTTTGTTGTGTGCATTGATGCATGAAAGGAAGGACTCAGTGTATTCCTCACACAAAAAGATCATGTGGTAAGCTATGAGTCCATAAAATTAAAATAAAATGAAAGGAATTATGCTACCCATGATCTAGAGTTAGCAGACATTGTACATGCATTAAAAATGTGGAGAAATTACCTCATGGGGAGGAAATTTGAGTTGAGGACAGACCAATTTGATAAAGAAATGGTGGCGTGATAAATAAATAGAGGATAACAAAAAAGTAATATATTATAAGGAGGTGATCAACCCTAATCTTGAAAATCTAAAGTATCTCTTTGTTTTGACTAGTGTAAAGAATAAAATCAACATTGCTAAATAAGAACAAATTCTAATGGGCTTCATAGTGAAATTGGGTACATGAAAATTCCCAGAACTTCATGGGATAAAAGAATATGTCATCTTTGTGACACTAAGAGGCTTGAAGATGATTTTTTTTTCCTCTTAGAATGTCCTAAGCATACCCAAATTAGATCTCAATTCCAAAATATTTGTCACAATTCCAACCTTCATAACCTTCTAACTCATCAAAACTATAGTGATCTTAAAACACTTCTCTCAATGATTTTAGCGCAAATAAAGAAAATTATAAAGAAATCCAAGTGATCTCTTACCTTTCTTAAGGTCCATACACCAATTTTGGTCTTAGTAGATGTTAACCATCATCATCATCATCATCATATTTTTTAGTAACATTTAATCTCATTCTCATGCATGAAAATATTTTAAAAAAATATTAAATTGGAACTGAGTATCTTATTATTTTGTTATTATTGGTAATATATGAGCCTAGATCCATTTAACTCTGGATCTATCAAGCTCCCAGAGGGATCAAATCTCTCAAGGTGAAAACCTTTAAACTTTCCTCAAGTTTTGCACTCTAAAAAAGGTTTGCACCTTGAGAGATTTTATCCCTCTCCGAACTTGATAGCAGTGGTTAAATTTGCCAGGTATTTACCCATTTTTTCCATTTTTAATTGTAAAACATGGGAAATTTTTAAATTTGTATGTCATTCACTTAATTTTTGAAATTGTCAATTTCACAGACAAATAAAAAAATCCCCCCCCCCATATATATATATATATGTGTGTGTGTGTGTGTGTGTGTGTGTGTGTGTGTGTGTGTGTGTATGTGTACATATACATATACACAATAACAATATATATTATCCCCGGATGGGGTGCCACCTAGCGACTACATGTCACATGGTGCACTAGCAACAGGGGCAGTTAAACCCCTTGCTACCAGCACCCTCCCAAATTCATTTGACATGCCTTGCATTTTCACTAAGCATAACATAGAGCGTCGGGACCGTCCAACAACTCTAATGGCATTTCAAATCTGGTTTATGGATACTAGTACAATGCCTCCTACCCACAACACTTTGAAATTCATGGCCTCCATTGCCATCACTTCACTCATCATCA